>JAVHLS010000064.1:0-96525 GCA_032356905.1 Salix exigua
ATCTAATAAATAAAAAGAGTTATATACATATATATTAAAAAAAACATATTCTATAAATATATTTATATAATATAGATATATTTTTGACCATCGATAATATTTATATATTATTTATTATTATTTTTTTATCTAAATGGTCCGGTCAGTGTAATCTTCTGATCCATCTTATCTCTCCTCACCAAAATCCAAAAAATTCCTCTCTAAACTCTTCAAAACTACCTTCCATAGGCTTCTCAATTCTGGGTGTCTCTGGTCTTTGCTGCATCAAGTAAGTTTCAATCTTTCTCTATCTGGGTCTTCTTCTTTCATTTTCTCTTGGGTTTATGAATGCAAAGTATAGCTCACTATTATTGTTAAATGCTATAAAGTTACCATTTTTTAAAATAAAACTGTTAGTGGGTTTTGTTATGAGAAGAGAAAGATTGAGTCTTGTGGTTTCTTGATGTTGTTTTAATATACGGTTTGATTGGTTTCTGAGAAATGAGAGGAAAGTGAAAGATAACAAGAAGAAATGAAACAGTTCTTGTTAGTGTTTTTTGATGTTTAGTTTAGTGTTGAATTATGCTCTTGAAATAAAAGTTGGGTTTTCTTTGGTGGGCAGTTAAGTTTATTGTTTACTTGGTTTTAGCTGCTGTAGAGAAGAGTGAATTGGGCTTCTTTTTTGTTTTGTTTATTCTTGTCAAGTTTTGGGCGTAATGTTCAAAGATGAATAAGGGATTTTAAATGTGTTTAAAGATAATATTGAATTGTGTGGCAGTGGGTGTAGAAGAGAGGAGAGGATGGATATAGCAGAGAGCTATATTGGAGATGAATTGGTTGAACAGGAAGGTGATGCATGGTATGGTTGTAGAACCACACGATGGCATGGAGTTTGAATCAGAAGGTGCTGCCAAGATATTTTAAGATGAATAAACTCGGCAGATAGTGTTTGTACTGTGCATGATGTCTTGACGTTGTTCTGAAAGGGATTAGAGGATTATTGCCAGGCAACTTAGGTGCAACAAGGAGGGTTATCGCATGATCATTCGAGAGAAAATCAGAAATGTTTGAATGCCACCCCTGAGTACTAGAGAAGGTTGTAAAACAACATGTTAAATGGGCGATAACTAAATATGCAAGAGACCCATAACTATGTTAAAGCAAACAAGCTACCTGCTTTAGCTTCTAGGATAACCGATGGTAACGCAAAGTCTGCTTTAGTTCACAAGCTGCCTGCTCATCATCTTTTTCTCCTTGATGGTGACCCAATGGTCACACAAAGTCTGCTTTAGCACACAAGCTGCCTGTCCATCATCCTTTTCTTCTGGATGGGCACACAATATCATTTTAAGCTATAGCGTCTACGATACCTGCGTTGGTCCACCTTGTAAGTGATTCAGTACGTGGGGAAGGTATGAAGGCATGTAAAGATGATGAAATGTTGATAGGAGAGGACATCTCACCAGCGTTGGTTGAAGCCATTGAACAATCAAGGGCTTCTATCGTTACATCTCACCAGCATTGGTTGAAGCCATTGAACAATCAAGGGCTTCTATCGTTATACTTTCACCGAATTATGTAGACTCTACATGGTGTTTGGAAGAGCTTGTCGAGATTATGGAGCCTTGGATGCACTGTGACGGAAATGTCGACCAGAAAGTATCCACAGTATAATGCCAGGAATGCCGTGAACTTAGACCGTGCAATTAGAAGCGGAAAGGGGCCTGTTGTTCCTGATTATCTCTCACATACTTTGAAGAACTTCATCAATCAATGCCTGCAGTATAAGGGAAGCTCCCCTATCAAAGGAAAGCAATCAAAAATTTGGGCAAGCATCAAGCTTGATATCTGGAAAATAAATGCAATGTCAACATTTCTGTTTTTACACCTTCACTGTAACGGCTAATTGTAACGGGAACAAAATGATTTGTTTCCCATTTAACATTCTATAGATATGTATATATACTACTACACTCAAATGAACAAAGTGTGTCTGATTTTATACAGTGATAATTCCTTAAGTATTGTTCTTGTGTCTGTGCTCAAATCTCCATTATGGTATCAGAGCCTCCCACCTCCAACGAGTCACCGATCCAACCCATCACCATGACCGAACAAAACACAACAATCAATCTCAATACCCAAGCTTCCCCTGCAACAGACAAACAAATCATTGCCTTCAATATCACTGCCCAAATCAACGAAAAATTGACACCCTCTACCTTTCCTCAATGGCGTGCTCAATTTGAAGCACTTCTCATCGGGTACGATCTCCTCAAATTCGTTGAAGGGACCCTTCGATGTCCCTCCTCTAATGGCACAACTGCAGATGAGCTCTGCAAGACCCACTGGATTAGATAGGATAAACTCATCCTGAGTGTCATCTTAGCATCAACTGCTCCATCAATAACTCCTCTTATTGCAACGGCAAAAACCTCCAGTGAAGCATGGAAAAAACTCACCAATTTATATGCTAGCCGAAGCAGAACTCGGGCTATGCAGTTGAAGGAAGAAATTACCTTAATTCAGCGAGGACCCAGGTCAATTACTAAGTATCTCCATGCTGTGAAGGCCTTGGCTGATGAATTAGCCATTATTGATCACCCAATCTCGGATGATGATTTAACACTGTATGTGTTAAATGGGTTAGGCTCCGAATTCAGGGAGATAGCAGGACCCATCCGTGCTCGAGAATCCTCTCTGTCGTTTGAGGAACTACATGACTTATTGGTAGGGCATGATACCTACCCGCGACGACTGGAAGCTGCAACTCAACAAATGGTTGCCTCTGCAAATTTCACCACGGGACCTCTGCAGGAAGACAAGCGTGGAAGAAGTATGAAAATCGTGGGCCTCAAGGGCCACATCGCCCAGTTTATGATGGCCCGCAAGGGCACCGCCCCTTCTATGATGGATCACAAGGGCCCAATCGTTCCACTTATGCAGTCCAACGTGATGGGCGCAGGCCCAACAATTCTTCAAACCGGCCAAATAGTTTTAACAGAAGGCATCAACCCAAGTGCCAATTTTGTGATCAAGTGGGTCATATTGCAAAAAATTGTTACCAAATTCAATCACAAAATCCGTCCATCAACTACACCACATCATCAAATGGAATGGATAAAAACTGGTTACTTGATTCAGCCGCATCTCGTAACATCACGGGTGATTTAAACAACCTATCCATTCACTCTGAATATGATGACTCAGGTTTGACTGTTTCCCATATTGGATCCTTAGATTTACATTCTCCTCTTCGAAATTTTACTCTTCGTGATACTCTTTATGTTCCTAATCTTTGCAAGAATTTAATTTTTGTTCATCATTTTACTAAGCAAAATAATGTGTTTGTTGAACTTCACCCATTTCATTTTCTTGTGAAGGACCAGATTACGAGGGCACCTTTACTAAAAGGAGCATGTAACAATGGCATCTATACCTTTCCGAAGTCCATGGTGGTTGTCGCACCCCAAAAAATATTATTGGTGTAATGCGGCGTTGTGACGACTCTTCCCCATGAGCGGGGGGATTAAATGTCGGGGGGGATGATCTATTTTGTAAAAAGGGGAGTCGTCACCTAGTATTATGGTTACTAGGAAACCTAAAACTGGTTTTTCAGAGATTCTAGGGTAAGGGGCTGGTTGCGTAAAGAGAAAGTTTTAGCACCCCTAGTACGCCCTGTCTAAGGTAAGCTGCTTGATGTTTTGTTTGTTTATGACTAGCTCTCTCAAAACATATATTAAGTAAATGGAAAATGGGATATTACTCCGTCAAATATTTTTGGATAATAAACCCTTAAGATTTAACTATCCCAAATATCGACATTGAATAATAGTATATTATTCCCACCAAATATTTTGGATTTTTTTACCCCTTTAGGACTTATTTATCCAAATACCGATAGTGAATAATAACATATTATTCCCGCCGAATATTTTGAGTAATAACCCCTTATGATTTATTTACCCAAATACCAACAGTGAATAATAGCATATCATTCCCACCGAATATTTTGGATTTTAACCCCTTTTAGGATTTATTTATCCAAATACTGACGGTGAATAATAGACTCCAAAAAAAAGATTTTTAAATTTTTGGAATATTGGCCAATACCCTTTTGATTTTACAAACTTGTTGTAAACTCAAAATGCAAGAAATTATTTTTTTTCTTTTTTGCAAAATCCATGCTAAAACTCATTTTTCAAACCCAAGATAATAATATATTTTTTTTTCAAAAGAATAAATTTTAAAAAATATGCTAGTGTATTGGCCGTATGCAAGAAAACAACACATTTTTTATTTAGTAAAAATATTTTTGGAAAATTTGTATTTTTATTTTAAATATATATATTTTTTAAATTACATATATATATATATATAAGGAGGGGGCTGGCTGCCAGCCCATCTACATGGGGGCTGGGCTGTCAGCCCGCCCAATTGTGGCTGGGCTGCCAGCCTGCCTTCAAGGATGGACTTCAACATGTGGGCATCCTGCCCAGTCATCTGGGCTGGAGCCTTGTTTTTCAATGATCGGGCCGGGTGCAAAGTCCGACCCAACCCGACCCGTAAGAAGAGTAAATTTCACTCCCCATGCCCGTGCATGCAGAGGAAAAAGAAGATGATGAGCAGTAATTTGTGATTTTTCAAGTATGAAGAAAGGTTAAACGGTTGGTACCTTTGCGTAGAGGATGTCTTGGTGGTTCTTCGTTGTCGTTGTCTCGTCGGAGATGGCATCGAAAGGCAACGGTTCACGTTGCAGGGGCTGTGGATATTGCTGCTGTCGTCGCCTCTCTCCTCGCCTGAGATGGTGTAAAGCTTTCTGGGGATGATAGGAGGCTTATGGTGATGAGAAGGAGGGACAATGGTGGTCGACGGCGGTGAGGCTCGACTGGCCAAGAGTGAGAAAGAAAGTGGCAGATGTTCCTCTGTTTTAGAGAGAGAAAGGCCGAGTAAATAAAAATGCTCAGAATTTCTTCCTATTTTCCTGCGTCCTCAATGCAAATTTCTCACGTAAATCCTTAGTGCTCTCTCCTCTTTTTTTTCTCCTCTTCGTTTTTTTCTTCCCCTTTTCTTCTCTGCGTGTTTTCACAATATTCTCCACGTAAATCACCTCTTCTCTCTGCCTTTTTCTTTTTTTTCCTCCCCCATTGCTCTCCCTCTGCACTGCTATTTATAGCAGAGGCGAACTTGCACTGCTAAGGCAAGTAAATCAGCGAATAAAGAGGAATGGAGGAGAATCAGGGGGTCAGTTTTGATGGAAATAAATTGAGAAGATGGCGGTTGAATAAGAAGAAAATGACTGCATGTCGTGATGGAGATGAAAACGGAAAGAATCAAATTGGAAAAGGAAGGAGTATTTGAGTGATCTGCTTCTCCGAGAGTGAGAATGATGGGAAGAAAATCAACATTGAATAGGAAGGAAAATTTTGTTGAGCTGTTGTGACACCGTGAATTGGGAAGAAAATCAGATTTGAAAAGGGAAGAAAACTTGATTGATCTGTGAAAATTCAATGCAAAGCAACGGAACAGTGAATGCTTAATTTTTTTAAAAATGCAGATTTCGAAATATTTTAGGAAGGAAAGAAAAAATATGATTTGGTCCTTTAAAAAATCTCTAAATGCACCCAATTGGATTTAAACTTTTTTATGCAATTAAATCCCATCAAAAATTCAATCTCATCCTTGGTTTTGCGCGATCTCCTTATTTGGTCCTTGGCTCCTGATTTTCGCAATTTAACCCTCAATCGGCCATTAAACTCTCAATTTGCCCGATTTCTCCCTTGAACCCAAAAATCTATTTTTTTGAAATTACTTTTTCTCGAAACATAAAAAAATAATGAGTCAAAAATTGGGTAGCAACAGTGGTGTCGCCAAAAGTTGCCAACGTACATGAACGTACCTCTATTGATGGGTGGCATAAGCGACTTGGGCATCCATCTTCCAAAATTGTTCATCATTTAGTTAAAAAAATTTCTCTTCCTGTCCTCACAAATAAAAAAATGTCTTCCCTTTGTCAACCGTGTTCCATCAATAAAGCTCATCGTCAACCATTTAGCGTTAATAGTCTTACGAGCCAAGCGCCCCTTGATCTTATCTATACTGATGTGTGGGGTCCGGCTAGTTATACTGGTATTGATGGATCACGTTATTATCTATTATTTGTTGATTTTTTTACAAAATACATTTGGATGTATCCCATGACAAACAAATCTGATGTTAGTTGAATTTTTCCTCAATTCAAAAAGTTTGTTGAAAATCATTTTCAAAACTCCATAAAAACCTTATATTCAGATAATGGTGGAGAATTTATTATTTTAAAAAAAAATTTACTCACTCATGGCATCGCTCACTATACCACTGCTCCTCATACCCCACAACAAAATGGTATTGTTGAACGTCGCCATCGTCATCTAGTTGAAACAGGTCTCACCCTCCTTCATGATGCTAAACTCGATTTTTCTTTTTGGCCTTTTGCTTTTCAAACTGCAAGTTACCTCATCAACCGACAACCCACACCCCTTCTTTCCGGAAAATCTCCCTTTGAAGCCTTGTTTAAACAAAAACCAAATTATTTAAAATTAAAACAATTTGGTTGTTTTTGCTATCCCCTTACAAAGTCATACAATACAAATAAAATTCAGCCTAAATCAAAAGTTTGTATTTTTCTTGGCTATTCCTCTACTCAAAATGCCTATCAATGTTTTGATATTCAAACAAAGAAAATAATTATTTCATGGCATGTCTTATTTGATGAAAATAAAGACAAGCCCTTCCTGTTCCCAAACATCACCTCTACCCCTGTCTCCACGCCCCAAAAGCCCCCTCTGTTTTCTCATTCTGTTTTTGTTCCTTAGCAGCTCTTCGTGTCTCCGTCGCCACCACTTGGCAGCGACCCACCATTGGCTTCACAAGAAGGGTCTCCTGCCATCGTCACTGCGTCCTCAGGTAATTCTCCTCTCTCTCATTCTGCATCTCTCCATAATTTTCAATCCCTGCATTCTTCATCCTCCAACAGTAGCTCTCAACATCAACCCAAGTCACTCAGCACCTTCACTGTCTACTCCATCTTTGAACCCTCCTCCCAATCTCGAACCCAACACCAACACCTTGATCCCTGAGGAACCTAACCCACCATCCCACCAAACAACCCGAACCCACAGCATGACCACTCGGTCCATGAACAGGATCTTCAAACCCAAAACCATAAATGTCACCTCCAAACATACTCTTCCCCCAACAATCGAACCATCAACCGTGAGACAGGCCATTTCCCAACCTCACTGACGTGAGGCTATGTCAACCGAAATCACTGCCTTAATGCAACATGGCACATAGGACCTTGTAACCCCACCTCCAAACTATCAACCCGTGGGGTGTAAATGGGTGCTTAGGGTTAAACGAAATGTTGATGGATCTGTTGATAGATTAAAGGCTAGGTTAGTTGCAAAGGGGTACCATCAACGCCCTGGCATTGATTATTTTGATACTTTTAGTCCAGTAATTAAACCAGCCACAATCAGGGTTGTTCTCTCTATTGCTGTCATGAATGGGTGGCCGTTAAGGCAATTGGATGTTAATAATGCGTTTCTTAATGGTAAACTAACAGAAACTGTGTTTATGTTACAACCACCAGGGTTCACAGATTCAACAAGACCTCACCATGTTTGCAGGTTGAATAAAGCACTCTATGGACTCAAACAAGCCTCTAGAGCTTGGTTCACAGCATTGAAAGCTGCCATTATTCAGCTCAGATTTCATGGTTCAATGGCAGACACATCTTTATTTATTTATCGACAGGATTGTGTTATATGTTATTGTCTTGTGTATGTTGATGATTTAGTGCTAACTGGAAATAATCCTGCTTTTGTGTCAAATGTTGTTCAAAAATTAGGTACACAGTTTTCCCTCAAAGACATGGGTCTCCTGCATTTTTTTCTCGGTGTAGAAGTAATTCCAACAAAAGCTGGCCTACTTCTCTCACAACATGCGTATATTCGTGAACTTTTGGCTACCACAAACATGGATGGGGCTAAAGACATCTCCACTCCTTTATCCACATCTCAAGTTCTACAGTTGAATGATGGCACTGCTGCAGTGGACTCAATGGAATTTCGTCGAGTTATTGGTCGTCTACAGTATCTCTCCTTAACGCGTCCAGATATCTCCTTCGCCGTCAACAAGCTCTCTCAGTTTATGCACAAGCCAACAACGACCCACTGGGCTGCCACCAAGCGTCTTCTTCGCTACCTCAAGCAGACAATCTTCCTAGGCCTACAGCTTCACAGAACTGGTTCTCCTGTCCTGCGAACCTATATCGATGCTGATTGGGGTGGTAATTTGGATGACAGAACATCCACATCTGCGTATATCAGTTTCTTAGGGTCCAACCCCATATCTTGGTGCTCCAAAAAACAGCGAGCAGTTGCCCGCTCCACAACCGAGGCTGAATATCGAGCCCTCGCGAATGCGGCATCTGAAACGTTGTGGCTGTCAACACTACTCCAGAAACTTGGCATTCCTGCTCCAACTACCCCTCAGCTACTCTGCAACAACCTTGGTGCCACACACCTCAGCTTCAATCCTGTAAACCATTCCCGCATGAAGCACATCCAAATCGACCTTCACTTTGTCCGTGACCTCGTGCAAAAAGGCAGCCTGCATGTCAAACATGTGCACACTCAAGATCAGCTCGCATACCTCCTGACCAAGCCCTTATCACGTCAACGTACTGAGTTTCTTCGCAACAAGATTGGCCTTGTCGATGGAAGCCCAATCTTGCGGGGACGTATAAGGGAAGCTCCCCTATCAAAGGAAAGCAATCAAAAATCTGGGCAAGCATCAAGCTTGATATCTGGAAAATAAATGCAATGTCAACATTTCTGTTTTTACACCTTCACTGTAACGGCTAATTGTAACGGGAACAAAATGATTTGTTTCCAATTCAACATTCTATAGATATGTATATATACTGCTACACTCAAATGAACAAAGTGTGTCTGATTTTATACAGTGATAATTCCTTAAGTATTGTTCTTGTGTTTGTGCTCAAATCTCCATTATGCAGCCCGATCCAAAGCAGCGTACATTACTTAAAATATTTATAAATAAGTTTTTATATATATATAATACAACAACACTGAATGGGCAAAAAAGAGCGGCCATTAAAACCCTAATTAGAATTGCTCTTGAGGTCCTCGTTGACTGCATGTGGCCATTAAAGTATTACGTATTTTTTTTCTTATTATTTTATTTTCATCTGTTTTTTTACCAATTCTGAAAAAAGTAACAGTACCCGATAAGTCGAGCACAGTTTCCAGCAGAATGGGCAGACTTCAATGTCTGTACTAATCGCATTACATACTGTGCAAAAGCCTCCGCATGAACATTTTTATTTATTTATTATATTATGAACTTGGATTCTAAATTATGTGCGTTCGGTCTTCTAGTTTTGATGAATCTGTACTCTGTGATGTTGAACATTCCCAGCTAGCTGTACTCCATGAAGTTGGTTGCTAGCTGCCAACCAAGGATATCATGTAATTCTTAAAATTGCCTGAAGCCTACGCTCTTTTGAACAGGGTTATTAAATTCGTTTCGAACCCCGTTCCGGTTTTTTGTTTGGAACGGAACATTCCGGTTTCAGTGTATTCCGGCGTTCCGTTCCGGTTTTGTACTGTTTATATTTATTTAATTATATATATATATATGAAAAAAAATTAAAAAACAAAATATAATTTTTATTTTTTATAAAATCAAAGTTGACGCAACATTTTTTTATAATATATATATATATATATATATATATATATATATATATATATATATATATATTATTTATTATTTTTAATTATATATATATATATATATATATATATATATACACATATATATATATGCACTTTATAGTTGTAACGTGACAGTAAGCTTACAGTCACGTTACAAGTTGTAAATTATAAAAACCTTCTTTATTATTATATATATAGTATATACCCACAAACCCTACTGCCCCCATTTATTATTATTAGTATAAATTATAAAAACCTAACCTTACCCACTCCCCACTTTCTCTTTGCTAGTTTGCTTGCGCCGTCCCCCCTTTTCGCTGGCTTCCTTTGCTTTTTCTTACTAATGCCCCACCCTTCCTCGGCAGTGCCTCTAACTTCCACTGGAAACAATGGAAGATCTGCTAAGGGCGTCTCACTGGCTTCCTTTGCTTTTGCTTGCTACTGCCCCACCCTTCCTCGGCAGTGCCTCTAACTTCCACTGGAAACCATGGAAGATCTGCTAGACTATATCCAAGTGCGAGGCACGTGTGGTCTAGGGTCTTGGATATTTTGCTTTGAGTTGTTCATTACTACTTCATTTACGTTCTCTCTCTGTCTCTCTGGTTTACTTTGATGAATACATTCACGGCATCGTTTTTTTTTTCTGATACCGGAACGGAACGCCCGGAACGGAACCGAGGTGTTCTAGCCGGAATTCGGCCGGAATTTCCGGAACCAACCGGGATTTTGACCGGGACAAAAACGTCGCCGTTTTGTCCCGGATTTTGCATTGGAACGGAACGGGATCAATAAGTCTGCTTTTGAATCCAATGGTAGATATTATGCCAGTATATGATCCCATATAAATGTTTTGAATAACTCATGGATTACCATGAAAAATCTGGCCCATCTCCTCATCCTGAACAACTTTTTTCCATAAAAAAAAAAAACAAAGTGGTTTACTGCGGGGAATGAGTAAATTTATTTCAATTTTCTGAACTGAGGCATTAAAAAGTGATCACTACAATCTTAACATCTGACAAAATAATTTGGGGTGTTAGTATCAGTTATGTGGGGTAAGATGCGCACTTTGACTTTCAGGAAAATCAACTTTCACATCAGACTTGATTTCAAAAAGGAGAAACCACAAAGACCAAAGCGGCGACCGATCACCGGCCGGGTTGATGATCTATGATCTAATGGTCTTAAATTGAATATTGAACGCTGAAAACTAGTGAAGGTCATCAGAAGTGAAAGGCGTTCAATGGCTGCTGCTATAACTAGAAAGGGAAAGAAACATAGAGACTTCGTGTGAAAGCTTGAGATAGCGAGAGAGAGAGAGAGAGAGAGAGATTTTAGAGATGATAAAAGTTTTTGGTCTTCCAACTCGTCATGGCTAAAAGCTAAGCATCTTGCCCGAGATAGATGTCTCTCGGGGTGTGTGCATAAGGGTTTTTTTTAAAGCTAATAATCAACTATTGCTACATACTTTCTATTTGATAGAAAAAGAGTTGACAAGGACAAGGACTTCCGAAAAATTGTTTGAATAAATAAATAAATAAAAAGCTACCTGGTAGAATATTTCCTTTAGTACGAGGATTGGTAAAAAAAACAATTTAGGGTAAGGGTAAATCAAGAAAAAATTATAAAATTAATGTATTTTTAATTATTATTATTATTATTATTATTATTATTATAGCTAAACCAATACATGGTTTAGTTACTCTTCTCAGTGAGACAAATCACTGTGGACGACAATAACAAAAACTCATTTTTCAGATCGGTTCAGTTCGTTCGGTTCACTGGTTTACTATTTTTTTTTTATTTTCTGTACAGTAAATTATCAATTTCATCCCTCAAAAAAGACAAAAAAAAATGCTCTACCTTGAGGGGTAACACGGTGATTGCCTATTTTCGGTCCAGTCCGATTCGGGCAACCAGTTTATTGATTTTTATTTTAAAACTAATATATCATATAGTTTTAAACTGTAACTAAAAGCACCAAAGGAGGTTAATTCAATGTAAGATAAAGGGTTTAAAACTTTATATTAACAAAACGTACAGAGTTGACAGCATCTTAGCCCCCAGTAAATTGAACTTATTGCACGAGATAGAAATAATATATTTTAAAAAATATTATATATATATATATTAACATATCAAAATAATATAAATATATAAAACAATCCCCAAAATTTTAAAAATATTTTTGCTACCTAACATATTCAAAATGGATAAGAGAAACATATTTGTCCTTTTAAAGGTACACGTGGCGACCTGGTTAACGATCTTCCTTGATTAAGACGAGCTCAATACAAAGGGCTCATATGGTTTTCGCTTTTCTCTCTCAAGACTTAGATTAAAAGTGAGCATTTAATCTAGATTAAATTCAGATAATCAAAATAATATTATTTTAATTAAAATATTACCTTTTTAGCTTTTTAAAAATAAATTAGGTTTTAATTGTAACAATTCGCTATGTCAACTTTGATTTTTTTATTTTTTGTAAATTTTAATCAAGGATTTACAAAAATTAAAAATAATGAAACTAACAAAACCATATCTATTTTATTTCCATTTAAACCAAAACATCTCAACCATATAATTAGTCATGAAAATATTTTGAAAAATAACAAATTAATTTTTTTGTGTTTTTATATTATTTGTTACATTAATATGAAAACTAATTTTAAAAAAAATAATAAAATATTATTTTAATATATTTTTCAAGTGAAAATATTTTGAAAAATAAACATTATTATTCTGCACATCTATATAAAAAGTATTTATTACATGTTTTTTTATGAGGTGTGCGACATATCTCATTAACAAACAAGTTTTATATTAACAAAAAAGAGCTGATAAAAAACGGTTTGAAGGACTCCATAAAGAAAATAAAAATTGTTCGTGTGAAGAATTAGTGCCATCCGCCAATAGAAATTAGTTCATGCACGTCAGCAACTTTTTGTGATGTCACCATGAATTCCGGAAAGGTGAGGGGAGTGCAAAGCCAGAGAACCAACCACAGAGGGTAACTTTGTCAATTCCATCATACTCGGAATCAATAAATAAATTGGTAAGAACACCCGTGATATGATATTACGAGAGGTGACTGATTTTTATCCATTTGATAAGGTAGTACAGTTGATAGAAGAATGTCGGGACTGGATTTGAGGACATGTTTCAGCGATATGGCCCAACCGGTCACACTTGTTTTACAAGAACATGCTTGTTTCTTTGCTAATTCAAACATCTGGAACTTCAGCCGCACCACAACAGCCGCCGCCGCCGCCATCACCACCAGCCACGACATGCTTGCTTCTTTTCTATTTCAAACAGCAGTACTTCTCACTCTCATTCTGTACTGTGCTCCTCCACTAAATTCCTGATAGAAAGACACAATGTCTCCCCCTATAAGGCCAACATAGCGAGCAATTTCATACCAACCTGTTGTAAATGCGGGCCTTCCAGATCTCGTAGAGCAGTGAATTGTCACTGGCTCCGCTAAAGGCGTTCCTGAAGCTGACTCAACTATGGTGGGCAATTCCATGGTCCCTTGGAAAGGCGGCAGGAGTTGTAGGTTAGAATCGGGTGGTAGCACCAATCCTCTCTCAATATCAACAGGGGTGAGCTTCTTTCTGAAGATCTGCATGGCCGATGACAATGCTATGAAATAAACAAGTTAAGGAAGGTTTTGTGTATTTGTAGAGACATGCACAAGGTATTTATAGAGAATTCAAAACATAAAATAATTTTCAAAACATAAAAAATATTATTTTAATATATTTTTAAACAAAAACCAAATTAAAAAACTCTCCGAATCAATCAGCACAAAGCGCGCCAAGCAAATGAAAGAGAGGTGGTGAAGACATCCCTGACAAGAAGACCAAGCACTTCATTTTAACCTTCATCAATTGCTTTCCTTTGATCTTCAATGTCTTCTCCAATGCCTTCTTCGAGCACGCAAGCTGCCTGTTCATCATCCTGTTCGTTTTCAGACTATGCGGAGGCCTCTGCTCAGTATGTAATGCGATTAGTACAGACATTGAGGTCGGTTGTGGAGGCAGCTGCCCATTCTGCCGGATACTGTGCTCGACTTCCTATCGGGTACTGTTACTTTTTCCTGAGAAAACACCAATTCTTGTAGATGATGAGTTCATGCCATGTGTTATGTCTTGAAACCAATATCAGACTCAAAACTTGAGTTGTTCCAGTGTTCCTTCTTGCATGTAAATCTCTCATCATCAACAGCAACAGGTTTCATTGTATTTTGGCGACAACAAATGAACTATAGAACATATTTATGGCGACAACCAAGGACATTTCATCTTCTGATCTTGCTTTTGAATCCTTTTCTTATGTTTATTCTCCTAGATGTACTAATCAGGTTGCTCCTAGCTACTTCATCAAACAGTCTATAACAGCTCAAATCAGGAGCAAATCTGGGATTTTGTTTATATTCTTTATATTTTCATTTTCCAATGCCTGTGGGATTTCGTTTACTTCTCTTGTCAAAACAACCTTCATTTATTTTCATTTTCCATAGCCATTGAACGTGAAGGTTGTCTCACCTTTATATTTTCATTGCATGGCATGGCAATAAAATAGAAAATGAGTGCGCGATCATGACAAGGACTTACAGGAAACTACATCGTATTTATTAACTATCAAGATATGTGGAGGCAGACCTCCCTTCTCACCTGGCTAAATGATTTTTACCCGAGTTTTTTTTTTTTAATATTTATACCTCTTTCGCAAAATGAGTAATGAATTAATAGGAACGAGGGTCACAAATGAGAGGGACTCATATCATCAAATACAGAAATATAGGGACTATATTAGGGGTTTTTTTATGTATCTTCTTTAGACAAATACTCCCTGTGCCTTCCCAGAAACCTTCCCCCCTTGACAACATCGTCCCTTCCTTTTAATTATCGGATAAACAGCGCATGATAGTCATGTCCGCTGAAATATATACCGATAGGAAGGAAAGCTCAGCTTCCTTCAGGCCCAAATAAGAGAAAAGGAAGTGAAGATCTTTCCTTCAGGCCCAAATAAAAAGAAAAGGAAGTGAAGATCTTTCCTTCCCGCCCAAACTTGAAAGAGTCACTTGAAATATCACGTTTATTCTTGGACAACGAAACTAGGGTACATTCAAGAAAACGATAAAAGAGTATGAAGACATGTCTCTTACAAATTAAAATAATTATTAAATTCTGCTAGTTCAAAATAAAATATAATATTTATACATGCAAGATTTGATATGATGAAACACATCAACACATCCTATTACAACAACAACATTGAAGGTTTAACATCTAAAAATATTGATATTATTATTGCTAAAACAAAAAAATATTAAATTATTCCGAGAGAAAAAAAACTCAAAAACATTAATAAAATAGGAAGCAAAAAATTATTATTATTATTATTATTATTATTGCGTGAATAATGGGAAAAGAAATTCAATAAAAAATAAAATAAAAAAGCCCAAGAACTTTAACAAAAGAGCAAATAAAATAAAAATTATTAGCTAAAAAAATCATTTGACGTGAAAATTGAAAAAAAAAACACTAAAAAGAAAAACTATAAGAAAAAACAAAGAAGAAATATCAATTTGAAAATGATCTTAAACACAAGAGAGAGTAATTAAAATGAAAAACCAAAACTAAAGACACATATAGATAAACATAGATAAAAATAGAAACTATTTAAGAGTTATAAAAAAATTAAAGGAATTAAAATCAAAAATCAAAAGTATAAGAGCCTAAAACCAAATATATTATCAATTTCAATCAAATAAAAAAATTAAAAAAAATCAAATAAAATATAACATCTATACATGCAAGGTTTGATATAATAAAACACATCAACACAACCTATTATAATAACAGGAACATCGAAGCCTTAACATATAAAAATATCATTACTATTATTACTAAAACAATACAAATTATTAAATTACCCCACGAAAAAAATTGAAAACATTAAAAAAAAGAGGAAGCAAGAAAAAAAACTTTAACAAAAAATGAAAATAAAATAAAATTATAAGCAAAAGATAAAAAATAAAAAAATGCATAAGTGAATAAAAAATCAAAACAATCAAAAACTGAAAAACAATTATAAGCAAAAACAATTATGATACAACCCAAATTCTCAACCCTCCTCTTTTTCATGCCTCCATGTCATCCTCTCATCTCTGAATCTTCCATCCTGACCCACTTTTGTCCATCTTTCTTTCTACGAGGCTTTTT
Source organism: Salix exigua (assembly GCA_032356905.1). Lineage (NCBI taxonomy): Eukaryota > Viridiplantae > Streptophyta > Magnoliopsida > Malpighiales > Salicaceae > Salix > Salix exigua. The sequence continues at coordinate 15,998 of JAVHLS010000064.1, forward strand.
AATTTCATGATGTCCGTTATGGCTGGAATGGCTGGAACGTTCCATGCCATTAAAAAAACCGAGACGAAATGACGTTGTTTTCGTCTCGGTTTTAATTCTGGTCGGAATGTCTCGGTACCATTCCTGCACAAAATCATAATAGTTCTTTTATTTTAGAACATTTTACTATCATGATATTTTAGAATTTTAGAAATGTTTCTAATTTTGAGATTATGTTTGTTTGACTTTGTGTTTGTATTGTATAATTTAAAGTTAATTTATCTTGAATTTAAATTATACTTGTTAAATTAATATTTAATTTTTTTTCATATATATATAACTAATTATATATGAACAATATAGCTCCGAAACGGCACGCTGAAATGCTCTGAAACCAAAACATTCCATTCTAATAAAAAATCGCAAACCGAAACCACAACTTAAATGACATTGAGAACTTTGCTTTATATAGAAGTCAAAGCCCACAAAAGTGGTGCAGAGTGACATGGAGATTTTGTCACCACCATGCATAGACTTTTTCTTGGAAAGGGATATCTCACCGTTGGGTCACCAGGTGATGGAATAATCTTCATGCCTCACGTGTTAGCAAATTGGCTGCTTGTAAAGAGTGGGCTAGGAATTGAATCTCTGATTAAATAAATTGATTTAATCTCGAGGAGCCTGTCTTTTTCTCAACACCGATTGATTCAAGAAACACGTCCTCCTTAATAAGTTAATGCCTGCCTTGTCTTTTCTGCAGTTTATGGATTAATTTAATATATTTTTAGACTACAATCCAGTTGAAAAATGAAATTTAATCAAGACAACACGCTAAGCAAATGGCAGCGATGGTGCAAGCACATATATAATAAATGTCATTTAAAAGATAAAATTTAGTTTACCTTTCACCTTCACCACTTGTCGTGCTCTAGCGTGATTGAAGTTTATTTTAATAATATTTTTTTCAAAATAATATATATTTTTTAGATTATTTTTGACATTATCACACAAAAATCATCTAGAAACACTATTTTTAATTTTTTTTTAAATAAACACTAAAAATTGTAAAAACAAGAAGAAGAAGTAAGTTAAAAGTTTATTTTGATGCACTTAAGCTGATCTGGATACTCCGGTTAAATTAAAAATAAAAATCCCAAACAGTGGAAAAATCACTTTCGTTCCTAAGATTCGAACTCTCGCGCCCCATGTTGTGCCTCCGCTCAACGCGCTTGAACCACTCGGCCAAGCGACTTGGTTTGTTCAATTTCGATTGAATAAGGTAAGAATAGATCATCTATCGATATATATATATAATTCTAATCTTAATAATTAGAATAATAATTAAATATAGAATAGTAATTAAATAGTACATTACTATAATACTAATTAGAATACTAATATATTAAGAGTAATATTAATATACTAATAATATCGTAATAAAAAAAAAAGATAAAAAAAAAGTGAAGAAGGACTTTTTTTCAAGCCCTACTTGTTGTGTATTGTTGTGTAATGTAACATAGTAATTATCTTTTCTCAATTGGGAGAGATGGCTGAGTGGACTAAAGCGTCGGATTGCTAATCCGTTGTACGAGTTATTCGTACCGAGGGTTCGAATCCCTCTCTTTCCGGTTCCGTTGATGACTTCGGATTTTTTTTTTCAAATCTTTATTTCTTTTTTTTATTTTAGAATAGTTAAAGATGTAGAATAGATAAAATTCTAAGAACATTTAATAAAAATCAAGCAAGGAAAAAGCCTTCTTTTTTTTTATTCTTCACGTCCAGGATTACGCCCTGGATCATTAGATAAAAATCCAAAGGAATATATCCCATCATCTTGACAAAAAGAAATGAAGTGGTTTCTAGGAATTCTCAGCCCTCCTCTTCTTAATGCCTCCACGTCAGCCCACAAAATTAAGTTGTGAAGGTGTGACATGGAGATTTTGACTTTTTCTTGGAAAGGGATATCCCACCGTTGGGTGACAATAATCTTCATGTTTTAGCAGGCGGTTGCCTCCCGTGTCAGCAACTTGGCTGCTTGTAAAGAGTGGGCTAGGAATTGTATCTCTGATTAAATAAATTGATTTTAATCTCGAGGAGCCTGTCTTTTTCTCAACACAGATTGATTCATGTTCATTTCATTTCATTTTATTAATACAATCTATTTTGGAATAGACTCATGTTCATTTCATTTTATTAACACAACAAGATTATTTTGAGATAAATCCAAGTTGACTCGTCAACCATGGCTCGATTATTTTGAGATAAATCCAAGTTGACTCGTCAACCATGGCTCGACTTGAGAGATATTTGACAATACGTTTTGAATTTTTTTTTTAAATGTTTTTTATTTTAAATTAAAAACTGAATCTATTTTCATGGCTAGTATTACAAATAAATTGATAAAATAATAATAAATATTAAATATTATTTTAATATATTTATAAATAAATGGCAGCAGCAATATCCAATTAAGCATCCAGCTGCTGCCGAGTGTTTACGTCATCCTTTCTTGGATAAACCATCTTGCACGCAACATGATCCTAGTGAATGGCTGTTTGGAGAAAAGATGAGCCTTCAACATGATCTTGCGCGCAAGCTGTAAAATTACATTGCTTTGGCATTTTTCTTTTTTCTTAATGGTCAGGAAGATGGATCGTAAATCTTATCTGGAGAGCGTGCCTCCACCGCCATGTTTCAGTGCCTTCCTTAAAAAACATGGCTTGATAAATTAAATTTAATCTTCCATAAAATTCCTCCCCCATTGAAGAAAATTATTCAAAAATATATTAAAATAGAATTTTTTTTATTCTTTTAAAAAGTGATTTTTAAATGAATTTGTCTTCTCCATGTGGCATAATTCAAATGGTTCTCTTTTTCGTTTACAAGGCATCATCAAAGCAAAAAAAGTCAATAATTCCTCCCAGCTTCTGTCTGCATGTCTTCCCATCCTCCTCAATCCCATTTGAACACAAGCCGTCTTTGGTCTTCCCTTCGCTTAATTTTCATGGTCGACATTCAATACTAACAACACACAACTAAAAAAATAGTCCATGAAATTTGCCAAGAGCGAGTCTATCGTGCACAAATTCTTCAGTTGATTGTTTAAAAAAAATAGATTATTTAAAAAAAAATATTTTAATACATTTCTAAATAAAAATAATTTACATCAACCTTTTCTTAACATCTTCCTTCCCCCCGCAGTTAATCTAAACACCAGCTAGTATCCCGTTTGCTCTTGGACAACGACAGTGTCACTTGGTTAAAACTAAAAATTTTAAAATAATTATTTTAATACATTTCTAATCCTCTTCCAACCTGCTTAAAATGAAGAAGAGCGGAAAGCGATTAGCCCAGCTTCATTATTATAACTATGCCAAAATAGCCTTCATCTTCATTATGCCAAAAAAGCCTTCATCTTCATTATTATAACTATGCCAAAAAAGCCTTCATCTTCAGTTGCCCAGCTTCATTATTATAACTATGCCAAAAAAAACCTTCATCTTCATTATTATAACTATGCCAAAAAAGCCTTCGTCTTCAGTTGCCCAGCTTCATTATTATAACTATGCCAAAAAAGCCTTCATCTTCATTATTATAACTATGCCAAAAAAGCCTTCATCTTCATTATTATAAAACTTCTCCCTCTCTTCCCCATTTTCATTCTTCGGATTTTCTTGTCCTCCTATCCTACCTGGTCTTCTCCGATGTCTTCTTCGAGCACGCAAGTTGCCTGTTTAAAAATTCTTCAGTTGATTGTTTAAAAAAAACGAGATTCTTAAGTGAACGATCGGTGAGTTCCAGGCACTGAATTTTGTACAGTCGCACATGGTCACGAGCTCATCACAAGCAAATTATAAGCGGATGAAACTTGCCGAGTCCAGCAAGAAAGTCAAGACCGCTTCAGACTTTTTTAACATCAAATTAAAAAATCACTGGAATAAGTTAATGCCTCCCTTGTCTTTTCTGCAGTTATAATATTATTTTAATATGCTTTTAAGGAAAAATCAAGTAGCTAAAAATTAAAAATCAAATTAAAAAATATATCCAGTGATTCCTGATGCAATGATATCTAGTGCTCCTCCTGGCCCTGAGAGATGGATTTAGGTGTGTTATATTCCTGAGCTTCTTGTACCTTATGTTTTCTAGTGTTTTATTGCCGTCATGCTATTTTGATTTTGTTTTTCTTCTTCATTTCTTCAATGAAAATTTTAATTGTTTTTGTTATGTTCTTTAATTAAAATTGATCATATATTATTGTTTATTTCAGTCATTATTATTCTGATTTTTTTTCGGTTTTCAAGTTTTAATTTGTTTTAATTTTGTCCTCCAATTAAAATTGATTTTATATGATATTTTTCATTTTGGTCCTTATTATTTTATTTTTTAAGACAATTACACTAGACATTAAGCAAAAATATTAAGCATTCAAATCACTGTGGACGATGACAATAAAACTTCTTGGACAATATTTATTTTTATCCATAGCTATGCATCTATGCTTTTAGTTTTTGATTTTGATTTTTGTCGTTTTATTTTTTATTGGGGTTTTATTTTTACTCGGTTCAGTCCTGGAATTTTAATTTATGTTCCTGATCATTTTAAAATTAATATTTCTCTATTTTCTCTTTGTTTTTTTTTGTTATTTTTATCTGTTCTTCAGATCATATGATTTTTATGGTTTCATTTTTTGTGCAATGATAATGATAATGATAATTTTCGTGATGATTTGTTTTTGTTTTTTTTGTATAAATGTTTTTCTTTTTATTTTTTTAATTCTTGTTGCAATTTAATGATTTTAATTGTTTGGGCAATAATATTGATAATAATTTTAATTGTTATATTCATAATAATAACGATAACACGATGATGGATTTTCAATTGTGTTTTCTTCTTTTTGTAGATAGAAAATTAACTACTTATTTTTGTTATTTGATTATTGCATGTGTTTTCATAATTTATATTTTTTTTATCGTGTTTAATTTAAATTGGATTTATTGTTTTTAATTGTGCCCTTCAATTAAAATTGATTATATAGCAGTTTTTAATTTAGTCCTTATACTTTGAATTTTTGATTTACTGTTGATTCCTTCAATTTTTCCGGTACGGAAGTTTTGCTTTCTTTAATTTGGTCCTCCAATTGCAATTGGTAATATATACAAAGTTCGATTTCAGTCCCTCTTCTTCTAATTTTTTTATAGGATGATAGCATTTGATCATTACTTAAGTTTTGGTCCTCCAATTATTATGTTTGTCAATTTTATCTCTCAATTGAAATTAATTTTATATATGTCATTTTTTATTTTGATCCTTATTCTTTTAATTTTCTATTTGATATTAATTCATATGTTCTTTTATGAATGTTTATTTTTTATTGGTATTTATGCATCTATGCTCTTAGTTTTTGTCCTCAGTGTAACTTTTGTCCATGTATATATAAGTGTATTTAACACAATAATAATAATAATTTTTCTCTCTTACTCTTTTATTTTTTTTCCTCCCGATAATTTGATAAATGTTTTTTTGCCAGTAATAACAATGATATGTTTTTTTTTTTATCTTTTGTTAAAGTTTCTGGGAAATTTTTAGTCTTTCATTTATTTTTGTTTCTTTCATTATTAACATAACAACAACAACAACAACAACAACAACAACAAGAATAATAATAATTTAATAGTTTTTCTTGCTTACTCTTTTGTTAATGTTTTTTTCCCTCCGGATAATTTGATAATTTTTATTGTTTTGACACTAATAGCAATGATGGTTTTTTTCTTTTTCTTTTTTAATCTTTTGTTAAAGTTTCTAAGATATTTTCAGTCTTTCATTTATATTTGTTTTTTTTTCATTATTCACATAATAATAATAATAATAATAATAATAATAATAATAATAATAATAATAATAATTTAATTATTTGCACAATAATGATTTTGTGATTAATTTTTTTTCTTATTAAAATATTTTGCTCTGGTTTTTAAAATGTTAATTCATGTTTTTTTGTGATCTTTCATGACGTAATATCTACATTCTAAAAGATGTAATCTATGCTTTCACAATAAACTTTACTTAAATTTTTTTACATTTTATCTCTTAATCTATAACTTTTATTATATCATATAAATTTATCGTTGATTTAACTATATTAAATTATATACATAAAAATATCAACAACAACACACGGGCAATATAGCTAGTATATATATACACATCGTCCTTAGCAAACGGTTTAAAGGCTCTATGCATTTCAATATATGTTTCAAAACAAAAATCTTTCACGCTATTGTGTTTTACATTAAAAGAACTCCGGGGAATTTTTCTCTTTATTATCATTAACACCTCTCCATTTTTTATAATTCAATTTTATTTATTCGAATTATTTAAAACTTTAAGGATTCAAGATTCAGGGAAATACAACGTTTGTTCTTGAATAACGACAGCGTCAAAAATATTTTTTTATTTTAAATTGAAATTTTATTTATTTTAAATATTTTAATATTTTAATATTAAAATAATTTTCTTACATTTCTAAACAAAAACAATTTACGTCAACTTGTTTTCAAAACACCGGCAAAAATAGATTATTTAAAAAAAAATATTTTAATACATTTCTAAATAAAAATAATTTACATCAACCTTTTCTTAACATCTTCCTTCCCCCCGTAGTTAATCTAGACATCAGCTAGTATCACGTTTGCTAGAGAATGCACGCGTCGCTTGAAGTTATAGCAATAAGCATCAACACATTACTTTGAATCACCAAACCCTACAAAAACCCTTACGAAGTGGGAGTTCTTTAGTTTTCTTATCATCCACATTTAGTGTTTAAACTCAAAGAAAAACCGGGAACAAAAAGTTTTTTTCTCGATTTAAAATTCATATATTTTATAGAAAACTTGCATTTCATAGGATTTCTATACAAATTTATTATTTTTCTCAAATTTATATTATAATAAAAAAATTCATACATTTAATATTGTTTTGTATTAATAAAAATATGATCCACAAGTAAGTGGCTATATATATATATATATATTAACTCTTCTATTGGAAATGTTCTCCTTTTTGTGCCAAATATATAAGCAAGAAACTACGATGGAGACTGTCTTGGCAATAATAATCTTATTGGTTCATAATAAGCTAAAAAGACTTAAACTTCTTGAGCACTGCAGCCTCTGGAGCACTTGGCGTTCAATTTCCATACGTGCAAACCATGGTATTTTAATTTATGTTAATTATATTTTTTTTAAATAAAAAAAACTCTTTATTGTTTTTTGGTCTCAAAGTTTTGGTTTGTTACAATTTTATCGTTCAATTATAATTAATTATATATTTTATTTTTTATTGGGATACTTATTTTTTTATTTAGTATTGATTTTTTTTTATCATTCTTGAACATTGTTTGTTTTCTGTCCATATTTATTCATTTATGATTTTAATTTTATTTTTATTTTTTATCGGGGTTTTATTTTATTATTGGTGTAATCTAATGATTTTAATTATTTGAGTAATAATATCTATAATAATTTAACTGTTATATTCATGATAATGACGATAACACATGGATGAATTTTAAATGATTTTTTTATATATAGATAGAAAATTAACTATTTATTTTTATTATTTAATTATTGTATGTGTTTTCAAAATTTATATTTTTTTGTTGTGTTTAATTTAAATTGATTTATAATATAAATAAATATATTATAATATAAATTAATCCTAATATATTCAATTCGATAATTTAATAGTTCACGTTCAATAGTTTTTTTCAATCCGTAATTTAATAGTTCACGTTCAATAGTTTTTTTCAATCCGTAATTTAATAGTTCACGTCATGGTAATCAAACTCGCGAGCCAACTCGCAAACTCGTACGAGTTTGCGAGTTGGCTCAGCAAACCTGGTTGGACCGGAAAGAAAAATCAAAACCGGTCAAACTCGGTCAAAATCGGGTTACATGGAATAACTTATATATATATTTCAATCTCACCCTTCTTTTTTTTTTCATATATCATATTTTATCTTTATTCTCTTAATTGCTATTTTTTTATTTGAGATAAATTTAAAACTATTATTTTTACGATGTCACTCTCAAGTTTTTTTCCTATCATATTTGAATATATTTTATTGCTATATTTTATGTTTTTTTTAATTGATATATTTTTTATTCCATCGTTCAATTCTAAATTGACTAGAAATTAAAATTTCGGGGAAGTTTGACGTGACTGGTCTTTGATGGTTCTTTTTGGCGGGTTGGATAACGTTAGATTTTTATTAGGAGAGGCTTCTAGAAAGAGCTTCTAATTAGTAAAGTACAAAATCATTTAAAAAAATAAAATACTTCATAATCCAAACATATGAAAAGTATATTTGTTTTTGTGTTTTGAAAAACAAAAAATTATTTAAAATATTTATATATAAGTATTATATATATAATAGAACAACACTTGTAACTGAATAAAATAATAAAATTTAATAAAAATGATCTATCATTCATCACGATAGATCAGTTCAACTCTATTTCCTGAAGTATGTTATGATATATAATAATGATCGTGGTCATGATAGTTATAGATATTGTGTTTTAAAAATATTTAAAAAAAATTAATTTTTTTATTTTAAATTAAAAAAATTAGATGTTTTTAAATATTTTTATATAATGATCGTAAAAATAATTTTTTTAAAATAAAAAAAAACTAGAAAGTGTGCAGCATCAAAATTATTGATGTCGGTGAAGCTCCACTACAAGTGGGGAGTGTTCATGTAAGCAGCTGCTATCAGATTACGTAGGCCCCGAGGAAAGCATCCCGTACTCCTTGCAAGTACGAGCCTAATTTTTAAAAGATTTTTTTATAGAAAAATTTGAACTGACGTCATCCACCCTTTTTTTTAATCCCAACTTCTCCTCATCCAGCTTCCTTGTTTATCTTCTTCGAGCACGCAAGCTGCCTGTTCATCGTCTCGTTCGTTTTCATATATTTCCTTCAAATTATTTTGAGATAATTCCAACACTGGATTGACTTATACTGTATTTTAAAAGTATTTTTTAAAAAAATATTTTTTTTATTTTAAATTAAAAATTTTTAGTGTTTTTATATCATTTTAATGGGCTGATGTCAAAATATTTTTTTTTAAATTTATTATTTTAATATATTTCTAAATAAAAAATATCTCATTTTAATGAAACTAACATAAACACATCTAGAAGACTCGATCAACACTAACAATTCCAACACTTGATTCTTTGACAAAATCATTTTTAAGTGAGTTAGTCAACACTCACTTAACGAAAAAAATAGTTTTAATGACACGTGTCTTAACGAAAAAAATAGTCAAAAATTATATATATATATATATATAATTTATAAATATTTTATTTTTAATATTAATCGACACTAAATTTTCATTTATATAAATATTTTTGCAAAACAAAATTCTTTCACGCTTTTACATTAAAAGAACTCGGGAAAAATATTCGAACAATTTATTTTTTTTGTTATCGAGTCCTTCAAACTGTTTTTTATGAGATCTTATTTTTCATTCACACCTTTCAATTGTTTATAATTCAATTTTATTTATTCAGATTATTTAAAACTTTGTTTTGACAATAACACTTATATATAATACGAGCATTCGTTAGCTATAAGCAACTTCTCCCTCGCTTCCCATCCCCCCTGCGCGCGTTCTTCTCCGTCCCCATTTTGTTACTTTGGATTTTCCCCAATTGCTTCCTTTCCATCTTCTTGTCCTCCTACCAGGTCTTCTCCGATGCCTTCTTCGAGCAGGCAAGCTGACTGGTTATCATCTCTTTCGTATTTTGCGGATGACTTGGCTGATCAGAGAGAAAAGCTTTTTGAACGCTACATGAGGTTGACTGCTGAGGAAGATGCCCTTTTTGCTCGATGTTATCCTCACCTTGCCGGGTACTGTTACTTTTTTTTCTCAGAAAACACTAATTCTTGTAGATGATTTCATCGACGTTGGAAACATTATTGACAAATTGCCAATTTTCTCGTCCTTTGTAGTCTAAGGTTAAGACAAGGGCTCCGTCCAATTGCAGGTACGGATGTCATCCTTAACTTGAGTGTAAATGGTAGCGTTTTTTTACATCTATCCATTAATGATCGATCGAGCTCCTTCTTATACTTCTTGTTGGTTTCTCATTTTATTTTCCTCAAGGTCCATCCCCGCAAGACCTTCTTAACCTGTTGTCAGAGGTAATTGCAAAGATCAGTCGCGACAGTGATGCTAATTCTCCTGCACGGACGGTAAGCGGCTGTTGATCGTTTTTTTCTATTCCATTTTATCGTTTTTTTCATTATTATTACTAGCAGTTATGCGTTGACTTTACTGTTCACCTGCGGATTAATTGGTATAGACGAAGTGAAAAGCATGATGACTATGCCAAATCTTTGGCAGATTAGTAGACGAGGACTTAGAATTACAGATTGGGAGAGGGGGGATCTTATTGGCACAGGATCGTTCGCATCAGTCTACAGAGGGTCTAATGCAGATGGATCCTTTTTTGCTGCGAAGGGAGTCCCACTTGATGATCACGGACACATTCGCCATCTCGAGAATGAGATTGCTATTCTGAAACCCTTGGATCATGTAAACATAATTCAGTTTTATGGAACAGAAAGGGGTGAAGAAATGCTTTATATTTTTCTAGAGCTTGTCTGTCACGGGACCCTTGAACAAGCATACAAGAATTACCGTTTCGAGGAATCCAAAGTTTCTCATTATGCTCGACAGATATTGCAAGGTCTGAAGTATCTCCACAGTTGTAACGTTGTTCATGGAGATCTTAAATGTGCAAACATTTTGATTACAGAACCAGGAAGAATAAAACTTGCTGATTTTGGTTTGTCGAAAAGAATGGAAGATCATAGCCAGTCCTTGGATCTTGGCGTGGGAAGCTCATATTGGATGGCTCCGGAAGTTGCTAAGCTTGGACGGGCTGGACGGGTCGGTTATGGTTTTCCGTCTGATATATGGAGCCTTGGATGCACTGTGACGGAATTGTTGACCAGAAAGTATCCGCATTATCATATCAGGGATCCCTGGAGAGTAGAGCTTGCAATTAGAAGCGGAAAGGGGCCTGTTGTTCCTGATTATCTCTCAGATACTTTGAAGGACTTCATCAATCAATGCCTGCAGCCCGATCCAAAGCAGCGTCCGACTGCTGCCGAGCTTCTAGCTCATCCTTTCGTGAATGGAACCATCTTGGACGCAGCCTGATCTTACAGAATTGCTGTTTGAGACAAGATGAACCAGCCTTCAACATTTCTTTTGTCAAATTCTATTTATTGTATTATGAACTTGGATTCTAAATTTTTGTGTTCAATCTTCTAGTTTTGAAGAATCCGTACTCTGTGATGTTGAGCATTCCCAACTGTACTCAATGAGGTTGGTTGCTAGCCAACAAGGATATTTCATCTTCTGATCTTGTTTTTGAATCCTTTTCTTATGTTTATTCTCCCAGATGTACTAATCAGGTTGCTCCTACTTCATCAAACAGTCTAACTCCGATGGAAATCATTTCTCGTACCATAGAAAAAGAAACATTAAGCACTACTAAAATGGAAAGTACCCGTTTCAGCAGCAGCGAGCAGATTGCTCGGGCCCCAAGGAGGAACATCCGACACGCAATCTTTCTTCAATGCAAGGGTGTCCTGTTAGTACGGATGACACTGAACGAGATTAATTTTAAAAAGTATTTTTGAAAAAATTTAAAAAAAATATTTATTTTTTATTTTAAATTAAATATTTTTCATGTTTTTAGATCATTTTCAATGTATTGATATAAAAATATTTTTTTAAAAAATAATAATAATATTATTTTAATACATTTTTAATTAAAAAAATATTCCTCATAGTAACTTTAACAATACTCTCAATCAGTCAAAAAAATCTTAAAATCCTGCAATCTGGTTTCCTTCATGCTTAGTTCGGGCTGAATTTGCTTTGGAATTATTTTATAAAAAAAAATGTTGTCCTAAACAATAGTTAATTTAAAAAAAATAACAGATATCTTTTTGGAATAGACTCATGTTCATTTCATTTTATTCATACAACAAAATTAATTTGAGATAAATCCAAGTTGACTCATCAACTATGGCTTGTGAGAGCATTTGACATTAACACTGCATTTCAAAAATATTTTTAAAAAAATTAATTTTTTTTTATTTTTATTTTTTACTTTAAATTTAAAAAAATAGTATTTTTATATTATTTTAATGTGCTAATATCAAAACTAATTTTTAAAAAATAAAAAAAATATTTTAATATATTTCTAAACAAAAAAACATTTTCAAAAACAATCTCAATCACACTTCTAAACAAGCATGACCTTGGTTTGGAGATGAGTTTGATAACTATTGTATAAGATGATTTAAACTTCGATTGAGCAGATAATTTCTAGTTATGATTTTTTTTATTTGGTTTCAATTTTTCTCTCGAAGAATTAATTTATCAGTTTTATACCCTAAGTAAGTTAATTTAATATAAGGAATTATGGAATAAGGATCCAATTGAGAAATCCAAAAACTTTTGGGGTAAAATTTATACCACCGAAATAGGAAGGGGTATATTTGAGGGTTGCCTAGAAAAAAGCCTTATTCAAAGAGAACTGACATGTCATTCATAATATCAACGACATGTTGTCCGATCTATTCATGTTTGTCTGGTGGCATCAAAACACTCGAGTTTCACGATCATCTCTCTCTAGACTCTGATCCATCTTATCCCTACTCACCAAACCCAAAAATACCTCTCTATACTCTCAAAATTACCTTCCATACCCTTCCCAATTCTAGGTCTCTCTGATCTTTGCTGCATCAAGTAAGCTGCAATCTTTCTCTCTCTGGGTCTTCTTTAATTTTCTTTTCTTTATTGAATCATACAAAAAGTTTGTGTTTTTTAATGCCAAGTATAGCTCACTGTTACTTTTTTATGCTATAGAATTGCCATCTCTTTTTTCGTTTAGTTATTGGGTTTTGGAATGAGAAGAGAAAGAATGAATTTTGTGGTTTCTCGATGCTGTTTTAATGTATGGTCTGATTGGTTTCTGAGAAAAAAGAGGAAAGTGAAAGAGAGAAAACAAGAAGAAATGAAACAGTTGTTGTCAGTGCTTCTTGATGTTTGGTTTAGTGTTGAATGATGCTCTTGAAATAAAAGTTGGATTTTTTTTGGTGGGCAGTTTAGTTTACTGTTTACTTGGTTTTGAGTGTTTTTGGTTTATTCTCGTCAAGTTTTGAGCTTAATGTTTAAAGATGAACAAGGGATTTTAAATGGGTTTAAAGGCATTATTGAATTTTGTTATTGTGTGGCAGTGGATGTAGACGAGAGGATTGATATAGCAGAGAGCTCTATTGGAAATGAATTGGTTGAGCATGAGCATGGTGGTGAATTGGTTGAACATGAAGGTGGTGATATGGTTGTAGAACCACATGAGGGCATGGTGTTTGATTCAGAAGATGCTGCCAAGATATTCTATGATGAATATGCTCGGCAGATAGGGTTTGTAATGCGTGTAATGTCTTGTCGTCGTTCTGAAAGAGATGGGAGGATTCTTGCCAGGCGACTTGGGTGTAATAAGGAGGGTTATTGTGTAAGCATTCGAGGGAAATTTGGAAATGTTCGAAAGCCACGACCAAGTACTAGAGAAGGTTGTAAAGCGATGATTCATGTTAAGTTTGATAAGTCTGGAAAATGGGTGATAACAAAATTTGTAAAGGACCATAATCATCCACTTGTAGTAGCCCCACGAGAAGCTCGTCAAACTTTGGTGAGTTTTCCTCTGTTTTTTAACTATGACACGCTGCTTCCTTGCTTTACCATCTCCATGTGCCATTGACATGTGATCTTGTAGCCTTATTTTCTCTGGTAATGAAATAAGCTTTTAAGGAAAATATTTAATTCCTTGAAGAAAACTTTCACTCTCTCTGTTCTTTATTTGGATTTCATGATTAACAAAAATGAGTGTAAAGTGCATCAAATGCTATTCTAGAAACCAGACTAACGAACTGGGATGTAGTTAATATGTGCTTGGAAGGAAAATATATCATGCTTTGAGGTGGTGGAAGGATAATATTTGCATATCTGATGTGATCTGAGTATTGTTTTATATTTACTTTGTAGGATGAAAAAGACAAGAAAATTCAAGAGTTAACTGCTGAATTGAGAAATAAGAAGCGGTTATGTGCCACTTATCAAGAACAGCTAGCTGCATTTGTGAAAATTGTTGAAGATCACAGTGAGAAGCTATCCAAGAAAGTTAAAAATGTTGTAGAAAATCTAAAAGAATTTGAGTCTATTGAGCAGGAGCTCATGCCAGCATAGATAGTCTCGGCAGTTGGTGTAAGAACTTAGGTATTACTTCTTCAACTCCGTTAGTTGTGCAATCACTGCTGTTCTCTGTTTTGTCTCTTCATCGAAAGCAGAGTCTGACACAAGAATTAGAAATATAGTTATAGGATATAGTTCTATTTTCAAATTTGTAATCCATGTGAGTTCAGTGATTTTGTTTGGAGGGGGGGCTCTAGGTTGCAAGTTTATTATGTTCTAGTGCAAATGGCAATGGAGGTGCCACAATAAGTTATGGAAGTTTTTGAAGACAAAAATTTCCTTTTTATAGCAGTCTTGATCTGTATAGCAAACTAGCGCTATGAAGAACTGGCAGGGTATGATTTAGTAGGCCCCATCAAGGGATGTATTTTTATGATACGACATGGATATTTCAAATAGATGGGTGGCACCCTCTCTTCTTTTCTCATACTCTCCACAGATTAACTCATTGTTCACCATGGTATTGTAGCAATGCTGTAACCGTATAATAAGATGAATGCAAAAGTTATTTTTATCAACTCAAGTTTCCTCTGCTCCTTGTTGAAACAAACTGTGATTTTCTGTATATAATATGGTTAGTCTTGAGAAAAATGCCAGGTAGCTGTGAACCATATGCTCACCCGCCAATCAACTTACATGGAACATTGCAAAATTTTGATTGAGGGATAATAACTATGATTATGAATGCATCAATTATTTTCCCTGTCGAAATGTTAAACTTGTGGGTTGTAGAATGTGATGCCTGCTTGTGAATTTTTTTTGCAGCCAAAGGATGTGTTGTTACTTGTAATTAGCTGTAAGAATTGATCTAAGCAGTTTTTATAAAATTCTGTTTTTCATTTAGCTTCTCTCTCTCACCTGTGTTTATGTTTCTTCTACTGATTTTCCTATCTGTGGGATTTGATATGAACAAACTGTAGGATTTTGAGGGGTTGAGATATGGAATTCTAAGAATTATGGTTTTTCTTTTCTAAAAGAAAAATCAGAATGATTATCAAGAATCTATCTCCCAAGTACTGTTACAATAATTAAGAATAATAAAACCAAACATTAAGTATAATAATGTAACATTAAAAGTAATTTAGAACCAGAAGAAAAACTCCTAATTTAATTACTTTAAACGTATAAAAAGTTCAACTGAAGAATAAACCTACAAATAATAAGTTCAAACTACTATAATATTCATGAAACTTGTCGGAGACTCTAGAGTCTAGCCAAGTCAAGATCTGTCGAAGATTTATCTCTTCAACTAGGCACACAGCTGGAGAACATGAGGGTTGCAATTGTTTCCAGGAAATTCATCACTCCATCATCTTCAACTCCACCTCACCTTAGAAGCTGCGAAATATCAGCCTTTGATCAGCTTATTCCTCCAGTTTATGGAGGATTTACATGTTTTTACCCGGCTGACGGTAACATTCAAGGAGCCAAACATTCCGAAAGAAGAAAGCAGTTGGAGGAATCATTATCCAAATTCCTAACCCTCTGCTATCCGGTGGCGGGGAGATATGTTGAAGAAAAGCTGCTGATCGATTGCAACGACAAGGGGGTAGAATATTTGGAAGCTGATGTAAGTGGACGGCTCTCTCAGATTTTAAATGGGGAGCTGCAGCCTGAGGAGTTGAATCAGCTTCTCCCGTACCCTGTTGCATCACCCACAACTCCATTAGTAGTTGTGCAAATTAGCACTTTTGAGTGCGGTGGAATGGCTGTCGGCCTGCGCGTTTCACACAAGTTATTTGATTTAGCAGCATTAACCTCATTTGTCAACGGGTGGGCAACAACATGCCGAGCTGGCATTGACGAAGTGCCCCGGCCGAGTTTTGCTCTGCCATCCCTCTGTCCGACGAGAGAGACAGCACAAATTCTGAAGCCAACTCCGGTTAAAAACGGAGCAAGGCTCGTGACAAGAACATTTGTGTTCAGCAGATCTGCAGTAGCCAGCCTGCAAGTGATTGCCAGAACAGGAGATGATGATTTGGAAGGAGGGAAAGGCCAGCCTTCTCGAGTCCAAGTAGTGACAGCAATTATATGGAAGGCTCTGATCAAGGTGGCTAAACTTAAGCATGGATTCCTGAGGCCATCTGCCTTGATCCATGGAGTGGAAATGAGAAAGAGATCAGCATTGCCAACACCACCAAATTGCTTCGGAAACATGCTGAGGCTTGCGATGGCGCGATTCGAGCCAGACGAGAGCAAAACGGGGCTGCGTGACCTGGTGATTACTGTAAGGAAAGCGATAAGAGACGCTGTCATGGATTGCAGAGATGCAATGAGCTACGATGAGTTGTTCGTGAGAGCAGCAGAGAGTTTTAGAGGATGGAATGAGGAGGCAAGAAAGGGTGAGATAGATATGTATACGTTTTCTAGCTGGTGTGGTTACCCGGTTTATGAGGTGGATTTCGGGTGGGGGAAGCCTGCCTGGGTGAGCAGCCCCCATAAACCGGTGCCGGTGGTGAATTTGCTGGACACCACAGATGGCGGAGTTGAAGTTTGGATGACGGCTGAGGAGATGGACATGATCCTTTTTCAACGAGACCCTGAGATTGTTGACCTCACTACTACTTCTCAATTGAAGACTTATGTCTAAATTATGTCTACTCCTAATAAGTTTATTCTATACCGATATTAATAAAAAAGAATAATGTCTAAATTATATTACAAGATTATTCCCATTTTCAACAATTGCAGTCTCAACTCTTCACAAAATAAATAAATATAAATTATAACCTATGGTATTTCTATGTCAATGGTAAGAGTTTAGAATGGGAGGGTTTGCTCCTCCCGAGTTGCACACAAGCTGTTCAAACATTCATTTTAATAAAATAAATAAATATAAACTCTAAAGTATAGTATTTCTTTCTGTGTTCCTGCTTCTTCCTTTTCTTTTATACATTGTTTTAGTTTTTTTTAAAATAAAAATGATGTTATTTTGAATTTATCCATCAACTATATTATTAAATCCGGCCCATTTTAACGTGTTAGAGTAATTAATTTATCTACAAAAATCAAGTCAGTTTTTAGGAAAATAAAAATTGAAACAAAACTAAATGCCCGTTTAGCACTGCGATTGTACCACCGTTTGCCATTTTTTATTTTTTTGCATTTTAAATGAATTTTTTGGGTGTTTTTGGATCATTTTTATGTGCTAATATCAAAAATGATTTTTAAAAAATAAAAAATATCATTTTGATGTGTTTCTAAATGAAAAGCATCTTCAAAAGCAACCGCCCTTCCAAATAGACTAAGTCTATTTGCTGTGCAAGGATAACTAATTTATCAGATGCCTCCCAAATAGACATTATGTCTATTTGTTGTGCAAGGATAGCTAATTTATCAGAAAAATATTAAGTCAGATTTCAGGAAAATAAAACACAGAGACAAAATTCATGGCATGCTTGTTAGCTTCATGGTGGCATTTCTCAGTCTATAATTTTTTTTTTCTTTTATGCAGCTAGATTCAAGCAAAATAACTAAATTGAATAAATGTTTTAAGATCATCTTTATACGTTCTCATCTCCTACTTTCTAAACCTTTCAGCATTCGAATACAATTACTTAGTGATAATCTATTTTCTACAAGTTTAGAGTTCTTTTCCATGATAAAAACTTAATTCATAAATAAATGTAAAACAACAATAAATTAAAACTTAATTCATGATAAATAAATAAAAATAACTGCAAAACACTTTTTTTTCATAAACATGATTAGATGTGATCACGAGTATATTGAAGGCGAGAGAAAACTAAGTTTAATCAAGTGGTGTAAAATTAATTTAACCATCACAACCATATATATTTGATAACAATACACTCATGGAGCTACATTCTTTCATCAGCAACATAATCTTTCTACATTCTTTCGTTAGAGATATCATCCAGGCATAAGAATAGGTGCACACAACAATCTCACACAGGGACATGAATAGCTCGAACGTAGTTTTATACCACAATATAATCTGCAAGACTGGCAAGCAATGCCCGTTTTGATGGTCACCAATAACCTTTTGATGGATTACTTGAAAATTTACCTGACAAATCTAATCCTAGATAGACAGTGCATGGATCTCCGCTCTCCATAAAGAGCCTGTTCAGTGGGTGAATATTGGATTCGATCTCCGAAGTTACATCAAGTATTTCAACCTGTAAACACAAGAACACTAGCGTCAAAAGACTAGCGGTAGAACTTGCCGATATATATGATGCTTACATGATATCAATATGTTGTGTAAAATAAGGTACGATGCACAAATATGTAAAATCTGGAATGTATGAATTGCAGAAAGAGAGACCAGAAGGCCAAAACCTATACTTGTTAGTCTCTAGGGAAGCTGAGATAACCAAAAAACAGAGTTTGTTTTGAGTTACCACCCACAATTTACTCCGCCCCCTCGCTACCTTTCTTGTTTTTCATACAAACAAACACAATGGCTGAAACTATCGGGAACCACCATCAAAACAGACACGGAGCCTGAATCACTCTCTTAAAGATTAAACCATCATTCATTGTGTAAATTACTGATGAATAGAAAGGCCACCAACAGATTGTTATCATAAGATGGTGACTCATGGATAAGATAGAAGCTCAATCAGCTTCATTACAGCAACCAGCTACGTAATAGACACTCAATCAGTAAGTTTGGCTTTCACATCTAGCTTCTTTAGATTCCTTTCACTTCTACACTGTTTTACTCGGGTAGCAATCTCCAATAACCAAGACAGACAAGTCCAGTAACAAATGAATCTGCAAGAAATTAGATATTTCCTAGATAGAATAAAAATGCCCCAGTTTCATACTTTTAAGCACCAAGTCAGAAGGCATATCAAGCCAATTAATCAATAAAACATTTCCCATCCATAAAATAAAACGCCCTGGGCATTAAAAGTTCCAATAACTAAGCCAAGTGCAATCTAAGTAAACAATCTGGTGTTAGTGTATGCATCTTACTAAAAAGTAGTACATCTTACTTCTGTATATAAGTAACCTTTTACTTTTAATGGTATACTGTGTCGAACAATTTGAAAAAAAGAGAGCATAGTCTCATCTTTTGATCTTACCAAAAAAGGCATACCTCGGTTTTCTTCGATTTTGTCTCCAGGTTCATCAATAACATTCACGCTGGCCAGCTCTTTTTTGTCTCTCCAAATTGCATGCACTTCATCAGTTCGGAACCTCTGGGTGAAAGTTGATTCCTCTAGTGGAGTTGTTTCACCATACGCAAAAGCAAGGAGACCAGTATATGCAATCATTGCTCCATTGTCAATGCAATACCTGTCATCAGTTGCATATAGCATTCCACCCCGCTCAGCACACATTATTCTCATCATCTCTTGCAAGCGTTCATTGCAACCCACACCACCAACAATAAGAACATCTTTCTTATCACAGTGCGCCATTGCCCGTTCTGTGATCTCTACGAGCATAGCAAACACTGTTTCCTACATAGTTTTAGAAGATAATGAGCCAATACATTAGGACAAGATATATATACTCGGGCAACTTGTGACATGGAGGAGAAGAATGGTTCAGATTCTTCCACTCAAAAACATATTACTGACAGCTAGCATGGTTTACCTGAAGGGAATAGCACAAGTCTGCAGGAGTGCACTCGTTATTTTTAAGCTTCTCCTCTGTGGTGGCTTCAATAAAGCTCAATATTCCATTGCCTTCTTCGAGCAAGCAAGCTGCCTAGCTGTTCATCATCTCGTTCGTTTTCACATTATGCGGAGGCCTTTGCTCAGTATGTAAGGCACTAATTCTTAGAAAACACTAATTCTTGTACTGTTACTTTTTTCTTAGAAAACACTAATTCTTGTAGATGATTTCACACCATGTCTTATGTCTTGAAACTAATATCAGACTCCATACTTGAGTTTCACCGTGTCCTTTCTTGCATGTAAATCCCAGTATAAATCTCTCATCAACAACAACAGGTTTCATTGTTTTTTGGCGACAACTAACGAACTATATAACACATTTATGAGTCATGGTAAAGAGAAACATGTTTTTTTTATCCTGACTTGATCTGACATATATAGTGCTAATTGCCAGTTTTCTCTTCTTTTGTAGTCAAGTGTTAAGATTAACAGAACATGCATACTGCTCGAACAATACTGAGAATGACAGGGCGCCGTCCAATTAAGAATGAGGAGATTGCAGGTGTGTCATCCTTAACTTGAGTGTAAACGTTAGCCTTTTGTTACATCTATCCATGTATGATCGAGGTCCTTCTTATCCTTCTTGCTGGTTTCTCCTTTTATTTTCCTCAAGTTTCATCCCCACAAGATGCTGCCGTTTTCATCAA
The DNA here is from genome assembly GCA_032356905.1 of Salix exigua. Classification (NCBI taxonomy): domain Eukaryota; kingdom Viridiplantae; phylum Streptophyta; class Magnoliopsida; order Malpighiales; family Salicaceae; genus Salix; species Salix exigua. Next base: position 36,625 of record JAVHLS010000064.1, read on the forward strand.
TCCAAAGTATTGCCACTCTCATGAACAGTTTACTAGACGAAGACGCCATATTACACATTGGAAGAGGGGAGATCTTATTGCAAAAGGGTCATTTGCTTCAGTTTACAAATGTTCTAATGAAGATGAATCTTTTTTTTCTGTGAAGAGCGTCTCACTGCGTGAACACAACCATCTTCCCCATCTCAAGAATGAGATTGATATTCTGAAAGGCTTGGATCATGAAAACATAATTCAGTTTTATGGAACACTAAATGATGGAGAAATGCTTTATATTTTTCTAGAGTATGCAAGTCACGGCACCCTCGAACAAGCATATAAGAAACGCCGTTTCCAGGAACCCCAAGTTTCTCATTATACTCGGCAGATATTGCTAGGGTTGAAGTATCTCCACAGTTGCAAAGTGGTTCATGGAGATCTTAAGTGTGCAAACATCTTGGTTACAGAACCAGGCAAAATAAAACTTGCTGATTTTGGTTTGTCGAAAAGGATGGAAGATCATAGCTATGGTTTTCCATCTGATATATGTAGCCTTGGATGCATTGTTCTGGAAATGTCGACCGAGAGTATCCACAGTGTAATGACAAGGAGGTCATTAGTGTAGAGCTTGCAATTAGAAGCGGAAGAGGGATTATTGTTCCTGCTTATCTCTCAGATACTTCGAAGGACTTCATCAATCAATGCCTGAAGCCAAAAAATCAGCGTCCAACTGCTGCCGAGCTTCTAGCTCATCCTTTCGTGAATGAATCATCTTTCCACACAGACTCGTGATCCTAGAGAATTGCTGTTTGGTGCAGGATGAACCTTCAACATTTTTTATTTATTTATTGTATTGTGAACTTGGATTCTAAATTATGTGTGTTCGATCTTCTAGTTTTGATGAATCTGTACTCTGTGATGTTGAACATTCCCAGCTGTACTCCATGAAGCTGGCTAGCTAGCTAGGCAGCCAAGAATATGATTATGTAATTCTTCACAAAATTGCCTGAAGCCTACGCTTTTTTGAATCCAATCGTAGATATTATGCCAGTAATCCCTCTCTTCTTTTTTCTATTAGCCTTTGTTTGGCAAGCTGCTGTAAGTTTTCGATGAAATTTTGAATACTGTCCTAGAATAATTAATAATTCATGAGTTATTCAAGAGAAAAAATTCTACTAATTGATAAGATCAGATAAGTCTTCTAGTTCTTTATAGTCTAGGCCCTTGATTCAAACATTGAAGTTATTGTATAAACGTGAAAAATCTGGATTACCATGAAAAATCTGGATTACCATGACTTGCAAGCTCTAGAAAAATATATGCTTGTTCGAGGGTGCTGTGACTTGCAAGCTCTAGAAAAATATAAAACATTTCTCCATCACTTAGTTTTCCGTAATACTGAATTATGTTTTCATGATCATCCAAGAGTTTCAGAATAGCAATATCGTTCTCCAGAAGTTATTGTATGAACGTGAAAAATCTGGATTACCATGAAAAATCTGGCCCATCTCCTCATCCTGAACTACTTTTTACATAAAATGATTTATGGAGTTTTGAATATCAAATAAATAAAATAGAAAGAGATCTAACCCGTTAATAATCATTACCAAACAAACTTGATCTAACCCGGTCATCTCAGTTATCTTCGTAAGAGAACTCTGCCCTGGACAGTTGTATTGAGGAGAAGGCGCAACTTCCAAGTTGACTAGTGTGGTGTGTCCACATCTGAAAAATAAAATAGGTCGAGAGGACGGATTACCTAGTTCATGATTCCGTACCCAAGTCTCGACAAGAATATTGTAAAGAAAAAAATACTTTGATATGGTTCGAGGATAGAGTCGGCTCCGACACTAACCTAAAGAAAAAATACTTGGAAGTTGCGCCTTCTCCTCAATACAACTGTCCAGGGCAGAGTTCTCTTACGAAGATAACTGAGATGACCGGGTTAGATCACGTTTGTTTGGTAATGATTATTAACGGTCCCGATCTCCCATGTAATTTGAAGCGGGAGAGGGATTATTGTTCCTCGTAATCTCCCATGTAATTTGAGAGACTTCATCAATCAATGCCTGCAGCCCGATCCAAACCAGCGTCCAACTGCTGCCGAGCTTCTAGCTCATCATCCTTTCGTGAAAGAATCATCTTTCCACGCAGACTCATGATCCTAGAGAATTGCTGTTTGGTGCAGGATGAACCTTCAACATTTTATTTATTTATTGTATTGTGAACTTGGATTCTAAATTATGCGCGTTCGATCTTCAATATTTGTTTATTGATATACTTGAGTTGCACTGAGGAAAAATACCTTGGATCATGTTGTCAAAATCGTGTAATCTACAGTACCCTTTCTTCCAAAAATATGATTCTATGAACTCAACCTCTCGTGAGGGAAGGTCGGTCCACGTGTCGAGGAAAGGCGTGATCCATCATCACGAAGGTAGGCAAGAGATCCATGCAAGTAGAACCCGACAAGAGAAGATTTGATGTTGACAACAGTTATGCGTTGAAGTTACTTCTCAGTGAAAAGCATAATGAGTTTGCCAACTCTTTGGCAGATTAGTACACCAAGACCGAGAATTACAAAATGGGAGAGGGGAGATCTTATTGGAAAAGGATCATTCGCATCAGTTTACAGAGGGTCTAATGAAGATGGATTCTTTTTTGCTGCGAAGAGTGTCTCACTTAATGAACACAGACATCTTCGCCTTCTCCTCAATACAACTGTCCAGGGCAGAGTTCTCTTACGAAGATAACTGAGATGAACGGGTTAGATCATGTTTGTTTGGTAATGATTATTAACGGTTAGATCTCTTTCTATTTTATTTATTATTTTTTACATTTACTATATAAATATTTATTTTTGTGTTGTCATTTATTTTATTATTATCTTCGTTGATGCAAACATGCTCTAACCTAGGGTTTTATTATTATCTTCGTTGATGTTTTTTTTATAGATTCAAGAAACACGTATCAATTGCTTTTCCTTTGATCTTCAATGTCTTCTCCAATGCCTTCTTCGAGCACGCGAGCTGCCTGTTCATCATCCTGGTCGTTTTCAGACTATGCGGAGGCCTCTGCTCAGTATGTAATGCGATTAGTACAGACATTGATGTCGGTTGTTGAGGCAGCTGCCCATTTTGCCGGATACTGTGCTCGACTTCCTATCGGGCACTGCTACTTTTTCCTGGGAAAACACTAATTCTTGTAGATGATGATTTCATGCCATGTGTTATGCCTTGAAACCAATATCAGACTCAAAACTTGAGTTGTTCCACAGTGTCCCTTCTTGCATGTAAATCTCTCATCAACAACAACAGGTTTCATTGTATTTTGGCGAAAACTTTAAGACTGCAAGTGGCGCCTTCTCCTCAATACAACTGTCCACGGCAGAGTTCTCTTACGAAGAGATAAAACTTCCAAGTTACGGAGAGGATAAAACTTTTTGTTCCCCGGATTTTCTTTTGAGTTTAGACACTAAATGTGGATGATAAGAGAAATAGATAACTTTTCTTGATCACGTGCCAAGGTGGTTGCCGTTCACCCCATACCATAATTGAATTAGCTTTTCGAGTTGTTCAAGGTATTCGAAGTGAAAAGCATCTTTGGCAGATTTGTACACCAATATTGGCTTTATATGTTTTTGAGTGAATTGTCCATAGGGTATGATATGATTTATAATTTTATCTAAGATCTTTATATAAATAAAGGTATTTTTAACTTTGATATCGATATAAAACTTGTTTGTTAATGAGATATGTCGCACACCTCATAAAAAACATGTAATAAATACTTTTTATATGATGTGTAGAATAATAATGTTTATTTTTCAAAATATTTTCACTTGAAAAATATATTAACATAATAAATTTTTATTATTATTAAAAAATGATTTTTGATATTAATGTAACAAAATAATATAAAAAGACAAAAAAATTAATATGAAAAGTATACTGATCCGAATGACCCAATCATATAAAGCCAATATTGGTGTACAAATCCGGCAATTCCGGCCGGATTCCGGCCGGAACGCCCCGGTTCCGTACCGGGCGTTCCGTTCCAAGTTAAAAAAAAAAAAAAAACTCAACCTATAAATTATATATTAGTAAAAATAAAAAATTAAGATCTGAGTCCTAATAGTGTTCTTCCGCATCGACGTTGCTCAAAAGCATAAAAGAGAAATGCAAATGGCAAACTCGCGCGTAAAGACGATATTTTAAGGATGAAGGAGGGCTTCACCGACATTAGCTTCCCTCATTACCGTAGTTCGTCTTGTAACATGGAGTTGAAGCGAGGCTCCGTATATCAAAGCTCCAGAAGAAGAAGAAGAAGAAGGGATTGGAGGGCAGACTAGAGAAAAAGAAGGGATGGGTAGGGTTTTGTTTTGTTTATTAAAATGAAGGGGACAAATGGGTGGGGGTAGTTTTTATACTAATTATTATATAATAATAATAATAATTAATTAATATATTAATTAATTATTAATTACTATAATAATAGTTAACCTAAAAAATAGGGGTATTAATTTGTAATTAATTTGATTGAATTATTTGTAATGGAATGTATTTTAATTAGTTATGTTTGAACTTATTGATTATTTCTTAATGTGTTCATTTTGTTTTTTTTAAGTTTTTCTAACATTAAAAAATAATAAGTAACATTAATTAATTTCAAATACAACAACCATAAAAAACATAGAATTACTTGAAAAACATACAATAAGTAGCTTAGATTTCAAATATTCTGGATCTTTTAATTATAATTAAATTCATTTTTTTATTTTTTATTTTAAAAAAAATAATTTTATTGTTGGAATTTGAGAGATGTTTCTAATTTTGAGATTATGTTTGTATTGTATAATTTAAATTTCATTTATCTTGAATTTAAATTATACCTGTTAAATTAATATTTTATTTTTTTCATATATATAATTAAATAAAAATGAATAGTACAAAACCGGAACGGTACCGAAACCGGAACGTTCCGTTCCAAACACAAATCCGGAACGGTACCCGGGACGGGATCAATAACTATGATATATATCCCCACCAGTATATCTGAAACTAATGACTAGTGTGGTGTGTCCACATCTGAAAAATAAAATAGGTCGAGAGGACGGATTACCTAGTTCATGATTCCATACCCAAGTCTCGACAAAAATATTGTAAAGAAAAATATTTTTATTTTTTATTTTAAATTAAAAAAAATAGTGTTTTTAAATAATTTTCATACATTAATATCAAAAATAATGTTTAAAACATAAAAAATATTATTTTAATATATTTTTAAACAAAAAATCAAATTAAAAAAACAATTAAAGCACACTCTCCGAATCAAGCCGAAACCAACTAAGATCCCTGACAATGACTTGTGGTTGGTTTGGCCGGTTTTGGCCCCTGACCTAACACAAAACTCTTTCGTTTTTAAGGAAAGATTTTGTAGGATTCTTATTGCCCAGTTGAAGATAAAGGCTATGCATCTCCCCTATCAATTACTTCTTCCACTGAAGTCATTAAACCCACCCCCCCGCCCCCCCATGAAGCGCGTTACTTAAGTAGTAAGAAACCGAACTCTGTTGCAAGGAAAGTTCGATGTCGTTTTGGTTGAGTGATCTGAGAGAAAGAACATCTGGGCGAGGTGAGGTTCCTTCGCCATGACATTAGGAAATATTTTTTCCCCGAGTTCTTTTAATGTGAGAAAAAGAGTGTGGGTGGAACAGAATAGTGGGGTGAGACCATATGATTGGCTGCTGGATTCAAAATTAATAATAAAAAAGCAAAAGCAGAATATGGTTGATGATTGTTTTGGGCATTAGCTTGCAAAAAGGCATTGGCAGCAGACGTCGCAGAGTATCTACTCGTACCTGATTCTTCATGTTTTGTCTTCTCTTTTGATGCACCTTTTCTTTCTGGTCAGCTACAAGCAGTAACATATAAACAGACCCCACAAAAACATGAGGGACCAGAGGTCCCACAAGAACAAAAAGTCTCAATACGATTAATTTATTGACTCCATATTTCAATATGAACATTGTGAATCTGTGAGCCTTTCTGATATTGTGATTAATCGTTGTGATTGCAGAATGCAGTGGAGCAGCCACCCAAGTATATGGGCAGATGGGTAGGAACGTTCGTGATCAATACATTTGTAGTGGTGTGGGTACTCATTGTTGGGTTTGGATTCGGTGGCTGGGCTAGTGTCACAAATTTCGTACACCAAATTGATACTTTTGGGCTCTTCACAAAGTGTTACCAATGCCCACCGTCGACACTGCCACCGCCATTGCCCCACGTCAACGCTACAGCAGCTCCTCCACCACTCCGCCACCCACACAACCACACCCACACCCCTTGATTTTTGGAAATTTGATTTTTGAAACTTGGAAGTTGCGCCTTCTCCTCAATACAACTGTCCAGGGCAGAGTTCTCTTACGAAGATAACTGAGATGAGCGGGTTAGATCAAGTTTGTTTGGTAATGATTATTAACGGGTTAGATCTCTTTCTATTTTATTTATTTGATATTCAAAACTCCATAAATCATTTTATGTAAAAAGTAGTTCAGGATGAGGAGATGGGCCAGATTTTTCATGGTAATCCAGATTTTTCACGTTCATACAATAACTTCTGGAGAACGATATTGCTATTCTGAAACTCTTGGATGATCATGAAAACATAATTCAGTATTACGGAACACTAAGTGATGGAGAAATGTTTTATATTTTTCTAGAGCTTGCAAGTCACGGCACCCTCGAACAAGCATATATTTTTCTAGAGCTTGCAAGTCATGGTAATCCAGATTTTTTATGGTAATCCAGATTTTTCACGTTCATATACAATAACTTCAATGTTTGAATCAAGGGCCTGGACTATAAAGAACTAGAAGACTTATCTGATCTTATCAATTAGTAGATGTTTTTCTCTTGAATATATAGCTCATGAATTATTAATTATTCTAGGACAGTATTCAAAATTTCATCGAAAACTTAAAGCAGCTTGCCAAACAAAGGCTAATAGAAAAAAGAACAGAGGGATTACTGGCATAATATCTACGATTGGATTCAAAAGAGCGTAGGCTTCAGGCAATTTTAAGAATTACATAATCATATCCTTGGCTGCCTAGCTAGCTAGCCAGCTTCATGGAGTACAGCTGGGAATGTTCAACATCACAGAGTACAGATTCATCAAAACTAGAAGATCGAACACACATAATTTAGAATCCAAGTTCACAATACAATAAATAAATAAAAAATGTTGAAGGTTCATCCTGCACCAAACAGCAATTCTCTAGGATCACGAGTCTGTGTGGAAAGATGATTCATTCACGAAAGGATGAGCTAGAAGCTCGGCAGCAGTTGGACGCTGATTTTTTGGCTTCAGGCATTGATTGATGAAGTCCTTCGAAGTATCTGAGAGATAAGCAGGAACAATAATCCCTCTTCCGCTTCTAATTGCAAGCTCTACACTAATGACCTCCTTGTCATTACACTGTGGATACTCTCCGGTCGACATTTCCAGAACAATGCATCCAAGGCTACATATATCAGATGGAAAACCATAGCTATGATCTTCCATCCTTTTCGACAAACCAAAATCAGCAAGTTTTATTTTGCCTGGTTCTGTAACCAAGATGTTTGCACACTTAAGATCTCCATGAACCACTTTGCAACTGTGGAGATACTTCAACCCTAGCAATATCTGCCGAGTATAATGAGAAACTTGGGGTTCCTGGAAACGGCGTTTCTTATATGCTTGTTCGAGGGTGCCGTGACTTGCATACTCTAGAAAAATATAAAGCATTTCTCCATCATTTAGTGTTCCATAAAACTGAATTATGTTTTCATGATCCAAGCCTTTCAGAATATCAATCTCATTCTTGAGATGGGGAAGATGGTTGTGTTCACGCAGTGAGACGCTCTTCACAGAAAAAAAAGATTCATCTTCATTAGAACATTTGTAAACTGAAGCAAATGACCCTTTTGCAATAAGATCTCCCCTCTTCCAATGTGTAATATGGCGTCTTCGTCTAGTAAACTGTTCATGAGAGTGGCAATACTTTGGATTGATGAAAACGGCAGCATCTTGTGGGGATGAAACTTGAGGAAAATAAAAGGAGAAACCAGCAAGAAGGATAAGAAGGACCTCGATCATACATGGATAGATGTAACAAAAGGCTAACGTTTACACTCAAGTTAAGGATGACACACCTGCAATCTCCTCATTCTTAATTGGACGGCGCCCTGTCATTCTCAGTATTGTTCGAGCAGTATGTTCTGTTAATCTTAACACTTGACTACAAAAGAAGAGAAAACTGGCAATTAGCACTATATATGTCAGATCAAGTCAGGATAAAAAAAACATGTTTCTCTTTACCATGACTCATAAATGTGTTATATAGTTCGTTAGTTGTCGCCAAAAAACAATGAAACCTGTTGTTGTTGATGAGAGATTTATACTGGGATTTACATGCAAGAAAGGACACGGTGAAACTCAAGTATGGAGTCTGATATTAGTTTCAAGACATAAGACATGGTGTGAAATCATCTACAAGAATTAGTGTTTTCTAAGAAAAAAGTAACAGTACAAGAATTAGTGTTTTCTAAGAATTAGTGCCTTACATACTGAGCAAAGGCCTCCGCATAATGTGAAAACGAACGAGATGATGAACAGCTAGGCAGCTTGCTTGCTCGAAGAAGGCAATGGAGAGGACATTGAAGTAGGAGGACAAGAAGATCGAAAGAAAGCAAGTGAGGAAGCTTGTGCTCTCGAAGACCAGGAATGAGGACGAGGGCATGAAGAGGTTCACTTGGGATTGAGGAGGATGGGAAGACAGAGAGAAGTTGCTTCCTTACAATGATGAAGCTGGGGAGGAATTATGCAATTTTTTGCTGTGATGATGCCTTGTGAAAGGAAAAAAGAAAACATTTGAATTATGACACATGGAGACAAATTAATTAAAAAATCATTTAAAAAAAAGTAAAAAAAAAACTATTTTAATATATTTTTGAATAATTTTCTTCAATGGTGGAGGAATTTTATGGAAGATTAAATTAAATTCATCAAGCCATGTTTTTTAAGGCACTGAAACATGGTTTGACAAACATGGCTTCTTGTTTTTTGTGCGTGGGCAAATGATGCTACTCACCCAGAGATCTTCATTTTTCTTGCCAGTGTGAAAATAAAAGAAGATGCTACTCACCATGTGAATTGGTCGCACATCCATGCACCGTTAGGCGTCATATATCCTCCGCTTGACACAGTGGAAATGAAGTATACTCCGCCTAGGAGCTGGGGCTGCAAATTGAGGCCCTGCCATGACAGGGTTGTTTTCTTTTTCAGAAGAGTCAGTCAGCTCTGTGGAGGGAAGTGGGATTTGTGAACAACGGTCTCCAGCTCCTCCACCCTAAGGACACTCCTAATTAATGTGCCTGATTTGTGAACAACGTTCACGCGTGAGCTCTGCATGTTGACGATCAATTTATATTGAATGGCCATGAAATCAGACGGTAGATAGTACGCGTGCGTGGTAGATAGTATGCATGCGTAGATCAGATGGAAAACCAGATCCAAACATGTCTTTTTTTCTGACCAGATAAGATTTACGATCCATCTTCCTGACCATTAAGAAAAAAGAAAAAGGCCACAGCAATGTAATTTTACAGCTTGCAGCATGAATCTAATTACTACTTCAAAATTACCTGCTGACACTACTGATACTGATTCATCAAAACTATATGGTTGAACTCGAAGATTTAATTATAATCCAATTCCATATACAATAAGTTTTGAAAAGAAGAAGTTGAAGGCTCATCTTTTTCTCCAAACAGCCATTCACTAGGATCATGTTGCGTGCAAGATGGTTTATTCAAGAAAGGATGACGTAAAACTCGGCAGCAGCTGGATGCTTAATTGGATCTTGCTGCTGCCATTTATTTATAAATATATTAAAATAATATTTATTATTATTTTATAAATTTATTTGTAATATTAGCCATGAAAATAGATTTGGTTCCGATTTTATAAACAAAAACCTATTAACCCAAGTTCAGTTAAAACACTCAATATAATTATAAAGTTTCATATCATTGACGATTCCTATGGGAAAAAAACCCTAGTAGCCCCCCTCTTCTCTCATCAATGATTACGTTGGAAAAAAACCCTAGCAGCCCCCCTCTCCCTCGCTCTCGCCTCTCATCGGCGATTACATTTAAATAAAACCCTAGCAGACCCTCTCGCCCTCTCTCTCGCTCTCGCCTCCCGGCCTCTGTTTTGTTTGAACCTGTGTTTACAAAAGGTTTATTCTGTTTTATTTCTATGTTTTAATTAATGTTTATGGGCAATTCATGGGTACTTGAGCTCTGTGAAAATCGAAGCCTTGAACCAAAATTACATATTTATTTTTTTTCCTTTGTTATTTATTTTATTTTTTTATTAGTTTTTTTTTTCACGTCAAATGATTTTTTTAGCTAATAATTTTTTTTTTAAGTTTTTAGGTTTTTTTAATTCTTTTATTGAATTTATTTTTCTATTATTTACTCAATAACAATAATAGTTTTAGCTTTTTTCTTGCTTTCTTTCCAATTTTTTTCTCCTTAGAATAATTTAATAATTTTTATTGTTTTAGCAAGAATAGTAATAATATTTTTAGATGTTAAGCCTTCGATGTTGTTGTTATAATAGAGCGTGTTGATATGTTCATTATATTAAACCTTGCATATATAAATGTTATATTTTATTTTTAAACTTGCAAAATCTATTAATTGTTTCAATCTTAATAATTATAAAAAATATAATTAACTAGTTACTAAAATAACTAAAACAGATCGGTATATTACTGTAGATTATTGTTCACGCACACCCAAATCCACTGTGGACTGGGGTGCGTGATCTGCTGCAATTCAGCGAAAAACGTTTCATGTTGCCTGCGTTCATGCTGCCTACGTGGATTGCAATTGCAATTAAAAATAGATCAAAGGTTCACGCTGCTGCGTGAATTACAAGTGAACAATTTAAAGAAGACACGCTGCCTGCGTGGATAGCTTTCTTTCTAATGTTTTTATGGTAACAAAACTCTAAACTTAAAAAAAAAAAATCACGCCGTATCATCATGAGAAAAACCAACATCATAATATCATAGAATAAAACAAACATTTATTTTTTAAAATGAGTACGAAAAAATGTAAATCCTCTAATAAGATTTATTTAAATGCTATTTAAATATATATTAATCTGTACTAAATAATTCTACATTTTCATAAAATGTTTGCTATAAAGAATTTAAAATCTAACTAATCCCTTAAGTTATGAGACTTATAAAAATTATAAAGAAATAGAAATTAATACAGTGTATCTTATTTTTATTCGAATTCCAGAACACATTTGAATTTCAAATGATTTTCATGATACTATATTAATAAAGTTACAAACCTAATTTTATTTATAAAATTGCAATATTTCAAATTATAGCCATGTATATTTATCTAAAAGCTAAAAGAACCCACGGATTTCAATGGTGTTTTATATTGTTCATCAACACCTAGATCATTGTGGATGGGAATAGTTAAATTATAAAATCATATTATTATTATTTGTATAACAAAGAAGTCGCTTGGCCAAGTGGTTAGAGCACGTCCAAGAAGGGCGGGGCGTGGGAGTTCGAATCTCTCTAGCAATGAATTTTTGGAATAATTATATTATTATTATTATTATTATTATACTATAATTGAACAAAGAAGTCGCTTGGCCAAGTGGTTAGAGTGTGTCCAAGCGGGGCAGGGCGCGAGAGTTCAAATCTCTCTAGCATAAAATTTTTGGGACAATTAAATTATATATTATTATTATTATTATTTGTAACTTAGAACTGAATAAGTAAGTCACTTGACCGAGTGGTTACAACGGCGTTCAAGCGGGGCGCGGAAGTTCGAATCTTAGCAGCAAAAATGATTTTTTAGCAATGAAAATTGATTTTCATTGTTCATTACTTTTTTAAAAGTATTTTTTTTGGTTTTTTTTAATAACCGGAGTTTCCGAGTCAGCTTATGCGCATCACAATAAATCTTTGAACTTACTTTCTTTTTTCAATTTTCATTGATCATTATTGTTTGATAATATGCTTTCCCTTTTTTTATCAAGCTTTCTTTTTTTGTTTTTGTTTTTTTTATAATCGTAATATCTAGGTCAGTTCACGCTCACCATGATTTTTTTCCCACGTCTACATTTTTTTTAACCAGGGTAGCTTACACACGTCACAAATAATCCTCGGACCCATTTTTTTTCCTTTTTTTTTCACTTATAATTTCTTTTTATAACTTTGATATCTGGGCTAGCTTACGTGCACCATAACTATTATTTTATAAATAGCCAAAGAATATCACAATTTCAAACAGTAATTAACAGTGTTTTGAACTTTGATTTTCGTTGTTCATTACTATTTGAAAAGGTTAATTGAATTGTGATTCTGGTGGGAAATGGTGGGAGTATTTGGGAATGCGTTTCAAAATCGCTTTTGAAGAAATTCAAAAAAAAATATTTTTATTTTTTATTTTAAATTAAAAATTTTGATATTTTTAGATGATTTTGATGTGCTCATGTCAAAAATAATTTTAAAAAATAAAATAAAAATCATTTTAATGCATTTCTAAACGAAAAAGGCATTTTTAAAAGAAACCTCAATCACACTCCCAAACAAGCATGACATGTGGTGAAGGTGGAAGATAAAAAGCGAATTAAACTCCTAGCTAAATTTTATCTTTTAAATGACATTTATTATATATGTATTTTTTATTTTGGTCCTTATATTTTTATTCTTGGATTTTATTTTAGTTCCTTTATTTTCTATATATATTTCTTAAATGGTTCTTATTTTTTCTATGTTTATATATACATGCTCTTAGTTTTTGTTTTTAATTTTCATTATTTCCACTATTATTAAGGTTTTTTTATTTAATATTTAAATTTTAATTTGTGTTGTTGATCATTTGAAAATTGATATTTATTATTTTTTTCTCTTTGTTTTTTTTCTTCGAGTCAAATATTTTTTTTTTAAAATCTAATAATATTTTTGTTGTTTTGTCATTTATTTTTTTTAATTGTTTTTTAGTTAATATTTTTAGGTGTTAAAATTTCTAATTATTATAAATAAGACACTCAAAATAATGATAACGATTATTTTTTGTTAATATCCCAATTTTCTTGCTTTTTTAATGATAATGATAATTTTATGCTAATTATTTCGTTGAAATCTACTAGATAAATAAATTTATATTGATTTAAAAATTAATATATTTTATAAAAAAATTGCACTTGACAGGAATTCTGCGATAATTTATTATTTTATCTAAATTTATATTATAATAAAAAAATCTAACATAATTTATTTTTTTGTTTTTTCAAAAAAATATGATATCACTTGCAATAGGGTACAGGGTATGGGCTTCAAAAAAATCAATAGCAACATGAAGAGAATCGACTTCTTTAATTTCTTTTCTACTGCTCTCTTTGATATCTGCCCGCCATATGATATCTATTGTGTAACACGTGGTATATCTATGTAAACTTCTATATCTATTGTGTAACACGTGATATCTATTGTTTTTTTTTTTTTTCCATTTTGAACCTTATACTTTTAATCTTGGATTTTATTTTTATTCTTTATTTATACATATATATTTCTTACATGGTTTTTTTTCTGTCCCAGTTTATATATACATGCTCTTAGTTTTTGTTTTCCAATTTTTATTTATTTTCACTATTATTAAGTTTTTTTATTTACTGTTCAAATTTTAATATGTGCTGATAGTCATTTGAAATTTAATAATTATTATGATTTATTTTTAGGTTTTTTTTATAAATATGTGAGACTAATTATATATATTAATATTTATTTAATATTATCGCCTAAAAATATATAAAGAGAATAAAAAATGACCTAAGATTTTTTAAAGAAAAAAAATTAATATCAGTATTATGAAATATTTTTAATATAATAATATAATGAATAAATTTTATAAAATAAAAAATTATTTTGGTAATGATTATTAACGGTTAGATCTCTTTCTATTTTATTTATTTGATATTTAAAACTCCATAAATCATTTTATGTAAAAAGTAGTTCAGGATGAGGAGATGGGCCAGATTTTTCATGGTAATCCAGATTTTTCACGTTCATATACAATAACTTCAATGTTTGAATCAAGGGCCTGGACTATAAAGAACTAGAAGACTTATCTGATCTTATCAATTAGTAGATGCTTTTCTCTGGAATATATAGCTCATGAATTATTAATTATTCTAGGACAGTATTCAAAATTTCATCGAAAACTTAAAGCAGCTTGCCAAACAAAGGCTAATAGAAAAAAGAACAGAGGTCTTTGGAGGCACTTGTAGTGGAGTGCTAGTACTAACCTTAAAGTTCATCATCTTATTCGTTTTCAGATCATGCGGAGGCTTTTGCTCAGTATGTAATGCGATTAGTACAGACATTGAGGCCTGCCCATTCTGCTGGAAACTAGGATTGAGTATTTTCGGTTCGGTCCGGTTTTTTGTCAAAAAAGTAACCAAACTGATTTTTTTTATTTTTTCAATTCAAGCCAAAACCGAACCGAAAGTATTCAAAACCGGTCACTTTCGGTTCGGGTGGGTCCGGGTTTTTTGGTTAAAAAAATCATAAAACCGAATTTGATTTTTGGGCCATCTTATGGGCTTTTTTATGGGCCTTCATGGACTTTTTGATGGGTTTTGTAATAAATTTTCTTATGGGCTTGAAAAACTATTTTCATACCAGAACTCAAAGTATTTTTAAATTTTTTTTGCAACAAATACAAATATTAATGTATTAAATTGTTAATATAGTGTTTATTAAGTTCTTTTTTAACCTTTCTAATACTTTTGTTGTGTAATTTAGTATGATGAGAAATAATTAAAACTACACAAGTGAACAAATTTAAATTTAAATTACAGAAAATGCCTTCAAAGGGCTTCAAAAAAACAAGCAACATTAATATAAAAAACTTCAAGAAATAGAGTCGGTTTTGAACTAATTATCATCCGTCGCTAGATTTAACTTTCCACCAAAATCTACAAAAAAAAAATAATAGAAATGTTAGATTGCAAATAAGTTGATTACTATTTAATAAAATAAAAATGCAAACGTATATCATCATTATCTGCAAGTTTTAGCAAACCTATTTCAACTTGAATAAGAATTTTGTTAAGTAAATTAGATTGTCTGCAAGTTTTAGCAACTCCCAGTTCTGGACAATAATACCGAGTCAAGCAGATTTCTGTAAATCATTATCTACCATTGTATATCATCATCATCATAATCATCAAC
This sequence comes from Salix exigua, assembly GCA_032356905.1. Taxonomy (NCBI): domain Eukaryota; kingdom Viridiplantae; phylum Streptophyta; class Magnoliopsida; order Malpighiales; family Salicaceae; genus Salix; species Salix exigua. The sequence continues at coordinate 51,926 of JAVHLS010000064.1, forward strand.
AATAAGACTGGGACCACAGCAAAAACACACTTAATGGTTCACATAATGATCAAGAAGGAAGCATATACAAGTAAATATCAAGAAGAGTGAACATACCACAGCCCACAAGTATAAAAATGCAAACCTATTTCAACTTGAATAAGAATTTTGTTAAGTAAATTAGATTGTCTCGCAAGTTTTAGCAACTCCCGCTTCGACAATAATACCGAGCCAAGCAGATTTCTGTCAATCATTATCTACCACTCAGTATATCATCATCATCAACAATAAGATCGGACCAAAGCAAAACACACGTAATTGTTCACATAATGATCAAGAAGGAAGCATATACAAGTAAATATCAAGAAGAGTGAACATACCACACCCCACAAGTAGTCGCTTGATTTCAAGCAAGAAGCGTAAGAACCCTGAATTGCACAAGTGATGAAAAGCTGAAAATTTGACACTCTTCCAACTTGGATTGATACTTGATAAAGGAAGCAAAGACAACAATGCTATGGAAACTAAAATCAGAAACAAACATGTGCCCATTAGTGTACATGAACACGACAAGCAGTGTATAAATGTGGCATTCAAGAGATGACTTCAAGGTATATTTTCACACACCAAAATGAAAAATACTTAGATTTAAATCACAATGCAACTCGTGTCACTAATGCACAGTAAAAACACAACAGCTTTTATATTATAGTTAATATAAACTTATTTATAAATATTTTAAATAATGTACGCTGCTTTGGATCGGGCTCCAGGCATTGATTGATGTAGTCCTTCAAAGTATGTGGATACTTTCTGGTCGACATTTTTTTGAGGTAATCTCTGGACATCACAAACTGGTGTTTTACATGTTTAGCAGGACACCCTTCCGATCTGCTCTCGCAAGCTGCTGAAACGGGTACTGTCCATTGCAGTTAATGAAGAGGATGGTCACGTCAAACTTCCCCGAATTTTCCGCTCCCCGTCGATATGTGTAGGTGAGTTTTTTATTCGATAGCTCTGGCATATACACAGACTACCTTTTCATATTTCAGATTTATTAACTGACCAGCAGCAACTGTTATTTGCTGTGCTAAAAATTAATAAATTATATACACACTTTTAATTTTTATTTTTATTTTTATTTTTTATTATTTTCTATATTGTTTACATTGCATTTTTTCAATTTAGTTCTTAAGTTTTAATTTGTATTGATGATTATTCAAAAATTTATATTTCTAATTTTTAATCATTTTATTTTTTTATTTTATTTATTTATTCTTCAAGTCAAAAACAAATCAACTAATAATATTTATTTTTGTTTTTTCATTTATTTTATTTTTTTGTTTGCTTTTTGGTTAAAATTTTTAGGTTTTTTTATTCTTCGAGCTAATTTTGTTATTTCTATTATTTACCCAATAATAATAATAATTATATATATTCATTTTATTATGAATAAGGTGTTTAAAATAATTATTATTATTATTTTAAAATTATTTTTTTCTTTAGAATATATGAGGCTAATTATATATGTTGATATTTGTTTAATATTAACGCCTTAATATATATATATATAAGCTAAGTTTTTTTTAAAAAAAAAATCTCAAATTAATTTCATCTCGATGTTTTGAAATACTTTTAATATAGCCTAAAAATATATAAAAAAAAGTTTTTTTAAAATCTCAGATTAATTTAATCTAAGTGTTCTGAAATACTTTTAATATAATAATATGAAAAATGAATCTTAAAAAATAAAAATAAAAATCAATTTTTTTAAATAAAAAAACACTTTAAACTAAAAATATATCATGTCACATATATATAAAATAAATGCAAAAAAACACAAAAATGTAAGATAAATATTATATGTATGCTAGGATGAACAATTAAGTCGAGTGCTTAACGCGTTTGCTGCCGCACCACGATAGCGAGAGTTCGAATCTCTCCGGCTACTAATGTTTTTAAACACTAATAAACAATGATTTTCACTTTTCATTATTGTTTGAAAGTTTTTTTTTTTTTAAACTAGGCTTCTTTTTTTAAAAAAAAAGTCGGGGTATCCATGTCAGCTTACACAAACCACAACTAATCTCCCGATCCACTTTTTTTTTTGAATTTTTTCCATGTTTTTTTCTTACACACACCGTGACTAATCTCCATATACACTTTTTTTTCGAATTTTTTTCCATGTTTTTTTCCTACTTTTTTTTCGAATTAATTATATATAAATAGTACACCCTCGAAATGGCACAATCGAAACACACCAAAACTGAAACGTTTCGTACCAATAAAAAAATAAAATAACAATCGAAACGGTATTGACAATTTTGACTATAATAGATTTTCATCGATGGCAATGAACAAATGATAGCTGCATCAGCGCTTGCACTGATCTAACAAGGTGATGGGGTCAACGTGATTAGGTTGCTTGGGGGGTTGACATTGAAAAAAAAAAGTGTCAAAATATATAAATATATGCCCTTTGAACAATGCAAATAAAAAATGACCATTTTTTTCCTATTAATTTTGATCTATTTCAATTTATTTTCTTAGTTGAACCCATGTTCCCATTTCATAATTTTGATTTGTGATGTAACATTAAAATATATTTTTTATCGACCAACATGAAAGCATGCAACGTAAAATAGAACCCCACCGTAAAAATTCATGTCCAACACAACTTGCAAGAATAAAATGACTATAAAATAAAGTTTACAAAGTACCGAAAAATCAGTGAGCAAAAAAAAATTATTTATGGTATTCTAAAATTCAATATGTTTAAAAATAAGATTTTTGAATGATTAAGGGTGTGTTTGGTATTGCTTTTGCTTTTGTGGTTAAGGTTTTACAAAAACAGTTTCATGTAAAAACAATTGCTTTTTTTAAATGAAATTTTTTATGTTTTTAAATTATTTTTTATGTACTAATATAAAAATTTATAAAAAAATAAAATAATATTATTTTAAATATCGTTGAAAAAAAATGAAAATAACTACAAACACATTTCCAAACCGGCACTTGAACAGGCTGGGTCAACTCTACTGGGCTCAAGCCATGGCCCTGCAAAATGACCTCCGCCATGGTTGCATTAATGTGTTTTTTTTACTCCAAATATTTTTTTGTTGGGTGCTATTAAAACAAAAGCCAAAAGAGCTCGGATAAACACTATATATGCACTTACAAAATATCATGGATTGCAATACTGGATTAACGATTTTGCCCCCTCAGTATGCCTCAACCCTTCCCTTTGTACCAGGACCGTTACCAAATTATTTGGGGGTATTTCAATATTTTCCGTGTATTTTTACAGAGTAAAAATACAGGTTTACCCCTCCCGCACACATTGTACAGTAACAAAACCGGGGGTAATTTTGATATTTTAAAGATCTGTGTGCAGTGAAATAAGGATTGAGTCCTCCAATTAGTAAAAACAAACAGAACAGTCGGCGATAGTCTTCCAATCATTACACAATGTTCTCAGTCGAATGGAATGACGTGTGGCTTATTCTTTTTGCTATTCTTCTCTCCTGTGAATCTGTTTTATTTAAAACTATTTTTTACTCCGCCATTGGTTTATGCATCGTTGCCGTTGCATCTCTCCTCACAGCATCTATGTTAGGTAATGAGGTTAACGCTAATGAGAACCCCAGACTTTATCTCCATCTTGCTTTCACTGCCACGTTCTTCGCCGGAGCGTTCTCCAGCTAGCTGGCCTTGCTGTCTGGGTTTACAAAAGTTCCTTCGTTTCTTTCGCTTTTTGGCATATTCTTCTCTGCTTCCCTGAATTTATCTACAAAACAGTTCCCTGAATTTATCTAGAAAACAGTTCCCGGCATTATTGTTTAAAAGTTTTTTTTAAACTTTGGAGACGACCAGGCAGGAGTACAAGAAGGAAGATTGGGAGAGACATTGTTAAAAAGGAGTACTGCTGATGACAAAACCAACCAAAGCAAACCAAATGTCAATGTCAGGTCTCATTCATTCACCTTCGAGCGACATGTCTGGATTCGGTGGAGGATGATATTTTTTTATTAATTTGATTTTTGTTTAAAAATATATTAAAATAATATTTTTTATGTTTTAAAAATTATTTTTAATATTAATGTATGAAAATTATTTAAAAATAATTTTTTTTATTTCTAAAAAAAACAGGGTGACAGACACTTTCGTTGTCCAAGAACAAACGTGATATTTCCTGTAGCTTGAATCCTTAAAGTTTTAAATAATTTGAATAAATAAAATTGAATTGTATAAAAATGGAAAAGTGTAAAGTGAAAAAAAGAGCTGATAAAAACAGTTTGAAAGGACTCCATAAAAATATAAAACTGTTCGTGTGAAGAATTATCTGAAACTATTGATTTCTTTATACTTAAAATCATTCGTGAAATAGCTGTATTTTCCATTGATCATATAGTAATGAGGCCGCACGTTGACGTTGACTGGACTGACCCTGGAAGCGTGCGGTTGTTGAATGTCTGTTGTATTGAGGAGAAGGCACTGCTACTTTTCCTGGGAAAACACTAATTTTGTAGATGATGATTTCATGCCATGTGTTATGCCTTGAAACCAATATCAGACTCAAAACTTGAGTTGTTCCACAGTGTCCCTTCTTGCATGTAAATCTCTCATCAACAACAACAGGTTTCATTGTATTTTGGCGAAAACTTTAAGACTGCAAGTGGCGCCTTCTCCTCAATACAACTGTCCACGGCAGAGTTCTCTTACGAAGAGATAAAACTTCCAAGTTACGGAGAGGATAAAACTTTTTGTTCCCCGGATTTTCTTTTGAGTTTAGACACTAAATGTGGATGATAAGAGAAATAGATAACTTTTCTTGATCACGTGCCAAGGTGGTTGCCGTTCACCCCATACCATAATTGAATTAGCTTTTCGAGTTGTTCAAGGTATTCGAAGTGAAAAGCATCTTTGGCAGATTTGTACACCAATATTGGCTTTATATGATTGGGTCATTCGGATCAGTATACTTTTCATATGTATGGATTATGAAGTATTTTATTTTTTAAAATGATTTTTTACTCTACTCTCCAAATAAAAATCTAACGAAATCCAACCCGCCAAAAAGAACCATCAAAGAGAAGTGACGTTAAACTTCCCCGAATTTTCCGGTCCCATCGATATGTGTGCTAAATGTCTGCAGGCTAATATTCCAATCCCAGGCAAAAAAATGGAACAAAAATATTTAAAAAATAAAAAAAATATGTTTTTGATTTATTTATGAATGAATACACTTTTAAACAGGAACAAAATCTTAAAATCCCAGCTTATGGCCCGAGGTTACATGAAAAACCTCCAATCTGGTTTCCATCATGCTTAGTTCGGGCTGAATTTGCATTGGAATTATTTTATAATAAAAAATGTTGTCCTAAAAAAAGTTTATTTTTTTTTAAGATTTTGTAATGTATAATTGAGGTTGTTTTTGAAATTAATATAAAAAATATTTAATTTAAAATAAAATAAAATAATAAAAATTTCATTTTTTTTCTAAAAATACTTTTAAAAATTAGGAGTGTTCAAATTAAAGAAAGATTGCAAGTATGGAGGAAGGGTTTAAGGGTGTGTTTGGTATTGATTTTGTTTATGTGGTTGAGTTTGAAAAAAAAAGTCTTAAGAAAAGCATTCTTGTTGAGGTTTAAAATAAGTTGTGAAGTTGTTCCATTGTTGCACTCACTTTTTACTGGGTTTGTCCTCAAGGATGCAGCTTGCAGCTTGCAGCTTGGTCGAAGATGCCAGTCTTTGTCCCGTGAAACACTGCCATTGACTCCCCTACGATGGCATTTCTCCCCCCAATGACCCTCTTCAATACCTCGTGAAGGTTGCTCAGACATGGAAAATTACACCATTATTTTTTTGATATTTTTAAATTGTTTTGATATGTTAATATAAAAAAAATTATAAAAAGATAAGAGACATCAGATTGAATGTTGTGATTTTATAATTTTTATACAAAAAAATTCAGGTACGATTTTACGATTCGATCTTATGTAGAGGACCAAATCAGGTACATTAGTTTCAGAAGTGTTTTTCGTGTCGTGTAAAAATCACGATTTTAACAATTTAGTAGGAATATAGAGGATCAAATCAGATAATGGCAACAACGTTCAAGACTAGAAATCTCAATATATACTCTTTTTTTGGATATAAGTAAACCTCATCCTTTAAAAAGTATCATTTTATGGTTCAGATGAACGAGTAAAACTCTGGTTATCCAAGTTTTTTATAAAAATTCATACTCGTTTACTCGAATTTAAAACTTTCTAAATAAATCATAAATTCTTTATCAGTATAGTTTTTGGAGATAATCTCAAAATATACACAACAATAAAGGACCAAGTGGAGGATAAACAAGCACTCAACAATCATCATGTCCCAATTACTCGAGGCACAAACCATATTTATTTCTAACATAGCAGTAATGACTAAAGATAGCATTTTTCCTTACATTCATAGCAACCTAGATTTGGAAGCAACAGAAAAGATGGACAACAAAACCCTAGTTCGTCCACGACCAAAAACTGGGAAATTAATGGGTGCTCATCAGTGGGCTCTGACTTCTCTTGCTGCACCACATAAATAAGTCAACAATAACAGCAAGCTTTTTTTTTTTTGGTAAAGAATAACAGCAAGATTGATGATATAGCAAAAAGTGAAATAGTTATGATTACAATCTGACGGCATGCATCGTTTGGGGAACAGGTATTGTGGGATTACAGTGGCCTAGGCCAAGGCCTTGTGCTTTCAAAAAGCCATGTAACGTACTCTGCAAGTAAAGATATGTTTGTTTGAAAATAGAGTTGGAGGTTGTTTTTTAAAGTATATTAATATAATATTATTTTTATTTTTAAAAAATATTAATTTATTTTTAATTTAAAATAAAATAAAATAAAAATTATTTGTTTTTGAAAAATTTAATATAATATTATTTTTAACATTAAAAAAATCTAAAAATATCATTTTTTAATTTAAAATAAAAAATAAAGATATTTTTTTATTTTTTTTGAAAAATACTTTTAAAATACAGTATAAAAAAAAGTTAACCATGAGTCCAAATACTTAACCAGTGATTCGGTATCAAGACGAAAAACAATCAGTATTTTGGAAAGAATCCATAGCCACGATGAGGGAGCAACAAAGGGTTAGTTTTGGCTAAAATATTGGATCGATTGAGATGAGCATTTGTAAGAAGAAGAAGAAAAAAAAAAAGTAGGGAGGAGAGAGTTGATTTTCTTACACACTTGGATTGTATAAAATATTTGATGGGATTCTTGTGAGAGTTCCGACCAAAAATAATTCTTGTAAGATATTTGATGGGAATTATATCTAGATTTTTTGTCCTTAATCTTTTTTTATTAAATAAACATTAATAGTTACATAATAATAAATGTTGGTTTTAAATACTTTTAAAACATACTCAACAACCGATCGAGGAGCTAAAAGAAATATACAACAAGAAGTGATCCAATCAGGGCTTCTGTTTTAAGAGGGCCCACAAAGTATCAATCAGTCGTCCCATCTGGTAAAGAGAGACAGACCCACACATCATGGTAATTAAAATCGCGAGTCTAACTCGTAGAACTCGCGCGAGTTTGCGAGTTGGCTCAGCAAACCAGGTTGAACCGGAAAGAAAAATTGAAAAAGGTCAAAATCGGGGTGACTCGTAAAATCGGACCGAAACGGTCTCATTTCACTATCCTCTCAAATCTTTCAAAATTATATGTACTAGACAATATCCCGCACTTCGCCGCGGGCGGCAAAATATTTTTTTCAATGTAAAAAATATTAATTGTGTGTATTTTTTATTATTATATAAATTTAGTTAAAATAATAAAACTATGCAGAATTCATGTCAAATGCAAGTTTTCTATAAAATATATGAATTTAAAATCGATATAAATTTATCTATTTAGTAGTTTCAAACGAAATACCCAAAGATAAATTTATCATCATCATTAAAAAATCAAGAAAACTCAGATATCTGAATTATTAAGTTCATTGTATTAAGATTAGTTTATTATATAATTCAATTTAAATCAAACAAAAATAAAATATAAATTGTGAAAATACTTCCAATAATCAAATAAAAAAATAAGTTTTTAATTTTCTATCAACAAAAAGAAGAAAACATAGATTGAAGCATTATTGCCATTATCATTGCTATAAAAGCTAAAAATTATTGCTAACATTACAGCCAAAACAATTAAAAAATTAAATTTCCATGAAAAATTAAAAAAAAAAAGCAAAAGATTTTTATAAAACAACAATAAAAAAAATTAAAACTAAAATTATCATTATTATTGCATAAATAATAAAATCATAAAAATCATATAATCTAAAGAACAAATAAAGAAACAAAAAAAAAGAATAAAGGGAAAAATAGAGTAATATTACTTTTAAAATGATCACCGATATAAATTAAAATTTCAGGAAAATCTTAAAAAAAATCAAAATATTTTTATTAAAAAATAATCACTAAAATTATCATTATTATTGTGCAAATAATAAAATTATAAAAATCATCTAATACAAAAACAAATAAAAATAAAAGAAAACATCTAGTTATGACACTCCGCTACTGTCATGCGCGGATTCATATTTTTTCAACATAAAAAATATTTATTATGTATGATTTTTTTTATCATAGCATAAATTTATAAAAAATAATAAATATGTATATAATTTTTATGAAGTGCAAGTTTTGTATAAAATATATAAATTTTAAATCTGTATATAATTTTTATGAAGTGCAAGTTTTGTATAGAATAAAAAATATATAATAAGAAAAAATATAATAAGGAAAAATATAATAAGGAAAAAATATATATATATATATATAAAAAAAGAAACAAAAAACAGAGGAAAAAAAAGAAGAAAATGAATAATTTGGAAAAAAAAGTAAAAAAAAGGAGAAGTAGAAGAACGAAAAAAAAAAACATAATCAGAAATTAAAAAAAAAACACAAACATAAAAGAAAAAAAAAATATTGCAATTCACAGTGCACTGTGTCTAAGTGCACAGTGGGTCTATTATATATATATATATATATATATTAATTTTTTTGTCTTTTTATATTATTTTGTTACATTAATATCAAAAATCATTTTTTAATAATAATAAAAATTTATTATGTTAATATATTTTTCAAGTGAAAATATTTTGAAAAATAAACATTATTATTCTACACATCATATAAAAAGTATTTATTACATGTTTTTTATGAGGTGTGCGACATATCTCATTAACAAACAAGTTTTATATCGATATCAAAGTTAAAAATACCTTTATTTATATAAAGATCTTAGATAAAATTATAAATCATATCATACCCTATGGACAATTCACTCAAAAACATAGAGAGAGAGAGAGAGTTCACGTTATCTTCATCAACCTCCCAGCATTTCTTATTTGTCGGCAAATTCACAATATATGGTTTTAAAGACTTCCCTTTTTCTATGTTAATGGTAATATAAATATTGGAGAGCCCTCTAATATATATATATATATATATATATATATATATATATATATATATATATATATATATATATATATATATTAAGGAGCTAAATATTAAATAAATATTAAAATAAATAATTACTCTCACATATCTTTAAGAAGAAAAATAACCTTACAAATAATTTTGAATGTCTTATCAATAATAATTAAAAATTTCAACACCGAACAATATTAACAAAAAAAACAATTAAAAAAATAAATAAATGACAAAACAAAATAAATATATTTAGATTTAAAAAAAATTATTTGACTTGAAGACTAAATAAAAAAAATTTAAAAAAAGAAAAAATAATAAATATCATTTTACAAATGGTCACTAACACAAATTAAAATGTAAAAATTAAAAAAAAAAAAAAACTCAGCACAGCACGCGGAGCATTATGTTACATGGAGCACGTGACTCATTTTAACTATCAGTAAATACAATCAATCAGTATGTTACACGGAGCACGTGACTCATTTTAACAGAATATTTTCAAATCCAATTGTACAATCTAGCGATGAAATAATTATCAAAATAATTTTAACAGTAGCAACATTCAATCACTTTTAAGCAAGAAAAAACCTCATTTCTAACATACTCTATTAATTATAATTTTACTAAGTAAATATTAAAATAATAAAATAAGGAAAAAAAGCAACTCATACACAAAATTGGTAGACAAATTTACCCAAATTATCTACCATAAAAAATATACGAACCACTTCCCTTGTGTTTCAATTACACTAATCACGTTTATTCTTGGACAACGAAACTTGGGTACATTCAAGAAAACGATAAAAGAGTATGAAGACATGTCTGTTACACTAATAACTAGTTAATTGCCCTTATTACGCAGAACAAATATTTTTAATAATTTTTGATATTAAAATAATTAATAGATTTTACTAGTTCAAAAATAAAATATAATATCTATACATGCAATGTTTGATATGATGAAACACGTCATGTTATAGCAACAACAACATCGAAGGTTTAACATCTAAAAATAATATTATTATTATTGGTAAAACAATAAAAATTATTAAATTATTCTGAGTAAAAAAACTCAAAAACATTAATAAAAGAGAAAGTAAGAAAAAAAACTAAAATTATTATTATTATTATTATTATTATTATTATTATCATTATCATTATTATTATTATTGTGTGAATAATGGTATAATAAATTCAATAAAATAATAAAAAGCCCAAAAACTTTAACAAAAGAGCAAACAAAATAAAAATTATTAGCTAAAAAACTCATTTGACGTGAAAATAAAATAAAAACTATAAGAAAAAAGAAAGGAAAACAAATAAGAAATATCAATTTTAAAATGATCTTAAACACAAGCTAAAATATAAGAACAATTTTTTTTAAAAAAAATGTTATCTCAACAAAAGAGAGAATAATAAAAATGAAAAACCAAAACTAAAGACACACATGGATAAAAATAGAAACTATTTAAGAACTATAAAAAATTAAAGGAATTAAAATAAAAAATAAAAAGTATACGACTCGAAAAACCAAATATATTATCAATTTCAATCAAATAAAAAAAATTAAAAAAATATGGTTCCGGCCGCGGCGAAGCGCGGGAAAATGACTAGTATATATATATATTGTGTGTGAGATGTATTGAAAATGTGAAAATAAAAATATATATTATAAAAAATTAAATTGTTATCAACTTTGATTTTGTAAAAATTAAAATTATATTATTTTTTTTTACTTTTTAAGTTATATATATATAATTAATTAATTATATATAAATAGTACACCCCCGAAATGCACACCGAAACGCACCAAAACTGAAACGTTTCGTACCAATAAAAAAATAAAATAACAACCGAAACGGTATTGACAATTTTGGCAATAATAGATTTTCATCGATGGCAATGAACAAATGATAGCTGCATCAGCACTTGCACTGATCTGACAAGGTGATGGGGTCAACGTGATTAGGTTGCTTGGGGGGTTGACATTGAAAAAAAAAGTGTCAAAATATATAAATATATGCCCTTTGAACAATGCAAATAAAAAATGACCACTTTTTTCCTATTAATTTTGATCTATTTCAATTTATTTTCTTAGTTGAACCCATGTTCCCATTTCATAATTTTGATTTGTGATGTAACATTAAAATATATTTTTTATCGACCAACATGAAAGCATGCAACGTAAAATAGAACCCCACCGTAAAAATTCATGTCCAACACAACTTGCAAGAATAAAATGACTATAAAATAAAGTTTACAAAGTACCGAAAAATCAGTGAGCAAAAAAAAAAAAAATTATTTATGGTATTCTAAAATTCAATATGTTTAAAAATAAGATTTTTGAATGATTAAGGGTGTGTTTGGTATTGCTTTTGCTTTTGTGGTTAAGGTTTTACAAAAACAGTTTCATGTAAAAACAATTGCTTTTTTTAAATGAAATTTTTTATGTTTTTAAATTATTTTTTATGTACTAATATAAAAATTTATAAAAAAATAAAATAATATTATTTTAAATATCGTTGAAAAAAAATGAAAATAACTACAAACACATTTCCAAACCGGCACTTGAACAGGCTGGGTCAACTCTACTGGGCTCAAGCCATGGCCCTGCAAAATGACCTCCGCCATGGTTGCATTAATGTGTTTTTTTTACTCCAAATATTTTTTTGTTGGGTGCTATTAAAACAAAAGCCAAAAGAGCTCGGATAAACACTGTATATGCACTTACAAAATATCATGGATTGCAATACTGGATTAACGATTTTGCCCCCTCAGTATGCCTCAACCCTTCCCTTTGTACCAGGACCGTTACCAAATTATTTGGGGGTATTTCAATATTTTCCGTGTATTTTTACAGAGTAAAAATACAGGTTTACCCCTCCCGCACACATTGTACAGTAACAAAACCGGGGGTAATTTTGATATTTTAAAGATCTGTGTGCAGTGAAATAAGGATTGAGTCCTCCAATTAGTAAAAACAAACAGAACAGTCGGCGATAGTCTTCCAATCATTACACAATGTTCTCAGTCGAATGGAATGACGTGTGGCTTATTCTTTTTGCTATTCTTCTCTCCTGTGAATCTGTTTTATTTAAAACTATTTTTTACTCCGCCATTGGTTTATGCATCGTTGCCGTTGCATCTCTCCTCACAGCATCTATGTTAGGTAATGAGGTTAACGCTAATGAGAACCCCAGACTTTATCTCCATCTTGCTTTCACTGCCACGTTCTTCGCCGGAGCGTTCTCCAGCTAGCTGGCCTTGCTGTCTGGGTTTACAAAAGTTCCTTCGTTTCTTTCGCTTTTTGGCATATTCTTCTCTGCTTCCCTGAATTTATCTACAAAACAGTTCCCTGAATTTATCTAGAAAACAGTTCCCGGCATTATTGTTTAAAAGTTTTTTTTAAACTTTGGAGACGACCAGGCAGGAGTACAAGAAGGAAGATTGGGAGAGACATTGTTAAAAAGGAGTACTGCCGATGACAAAACCAACCAAAGCAACCAAATGTCAATGTCAGGTCTCATTCATTCACCTTCGGGCGACATGTCTGGATTCGGTGGAGGATGCTATTTGTTTATTAATTTGATTTTTGTTTAAAAATATATTAAAATAAATACTTTTTATGTGATGTGTAGAATAATAATGTTTATTTTTCAAAATATTTTCACTTGAAAAATATATTAACATAATAAATTTTTATTATTATTAAAAAATGATTTTTGATATTAATGTAACAAAATAATATAAAAAGACAAAAAAATTAATATGAAAAGTATACTGATCCGAATGACCCAATCATATAAAGCCAATATTGGTGTACAAATCTGCCAAAGATGCTTTTCACTTCGAATACCTTGAACAACTCGAAAAGCTAATTCAATTATGGTATGGGGTGAACGGCAACCACCTTGGCACGTGATCAAGAAAAGTTATCTATTTCTCTTATCATCCACATTTAGTGTCTAAACTCAAAAGAAAATCCGGGGAACAAAAAGTTTTATCCTCTCCGTAACTTGGAAGTTTTATCTCTTCGTAAGAGAACTCTGCCGTGGACAGTTGTATTGAGGAGAAGGCGCCACTTGCAGTCTTAAAGTTTTCGCCAAAATACAATGAAACCTGTTGTTGTTGATGAGAGATTTACATGCAAGAAGGGACACTGTGGAACAACTCAAGTTTTGAGTCTGATATTGGTTTCAAGGCATAACACATGGCATGAAATCATCATCTACAAGAATTAGTGTTTTCCCAGGAAAAAGTAGCAGTGCCTTCTCCTCAATACAACAGACATTCAACAACCGCACGCTTCCAGGGTCAGTCCAGTCAACGTCAACGTGCGGCCTCATTACTATATGATCAATGGAAAATACAGCTATTTCACGAATGATTTTAAGTATAAAGAAATCAATAGTTTCAGATAATTCTTCACACGAACAGTTTTTATATTTTTTATGGAGTCCTTTCAAACTGTTTTTTATCAGCTCTTTTTTTTTCACTTTACACTTTTCCATTTTTATACAATTCAATTTTATTTATTCAAATTATTTAAAACTTTAAGGATTCAAGCTACAGGGAAATATCACGTTTGTTCTTGGACAACGAAAGTGTCTGTCACCCTGTTTTTTTTAGAAATAAAAAAAATTATTTTTAAATAATTTTCATACATTAATATTAAAAATAATTTTTAAAACATAAAAAATATTATTTTAATATATTTTTAAACAAAAATCAAATTAATAAACAAATAGCATCCTCCACCGAATCCAGACATGTCGCCCGAAGGTGAATGAATGAGACCTGACATTGACATTTGGTTGCTTTGGTTGGTTTTGTCATCGGCAGTACTCCTTTTTAACAATGTCTCTCCCAATCTTCCTTCTTGTACTCCTGCCTGGTCGTCTCCAAAGTTTAAAAAAAACTTTTAAACAATAATGCCGGGAACTGTTTTCTAGATAAATTCAGGGAACTGTTTTGTAGATAAATTCAGGGAAGCAGAGAAGAATATGCCAAAAAGCGAAAGAAACGAAGGAACTTTTGTAAACCCAGACAGCAAGGCCAGCTAGCTGGAGAACGCTCCGGCGAAGAACGTGGCAGTGAAAGCAAGATGGAGATAAAGTCTGGGGTTCTCATTAGCGTTAACCTCATTACCTAACATAGATGCTGTGAGGAGAGATGCAACGGCAACGATGCATAAACCAATGGCGGAGTAAAAAATAGTTTTAAATAAAACAGATTCACAGGAGAGAAGAATAGCAAAAGAATAAGCCACACGTCATTCCATTCGACTGAGAACATTGTGTAATGATTGGAAGACTATCGCCGACTGTTCTGTTTGTTTTTACTAATTGGAGGACTCAATCCTTATTTCACTGCACACAGATCTTTAAAATATCAAAATTACCCCCGGTTTTGTTACTGTACAATGTGTGCGGGAGGGTAAACCTGTATTTTTACTCTGTAAAAATACACGGAAAATATTGAAATACCCCAAATAATTTGGTAACGGTCCTGGTACAAAGGGAAGGGTTGAGGCATACTTGAGGGGCAAAATCGTTAATCCAATGATTGCAATCCATGATATTTTGTAAGTGCATATACGAGTGTTTATCCGAGCTCTTTTGGCTTTTGTTTTAATAGCACCCAACAAAAAATATTTGGAGTAAAAAACACATTAATGCAACCATGGCGGAGGTCATTTTGCAGGGCCATGGCTTGAGCCCGAGAGAGTTGACCCAGCCTGTTCAAGTGCCGGTTTGGAAATGTGTTTGTAGTTATTTTCATTTTTTTTCAACGATATTTAAAATAATATTATTTTATTTTTTTATAAATTTTTATATTAGTACATAAAAAATAATTTAAAAACATAAAAAATTTCATTTAAAAAAAGCAATTGTTTTTACATGAAACTGTTTTTGTAAAACCTTAACCACAAAAGCAAAAGCAATACCAAACACACCCTTAATCATTCAAAAATCTTATTTTTAAACATATTGAATTTTAGAATACCATAAATAAATTTTTTTTTTTTTTTGCTCACTGATTTTTCGGTACTTTGTAAACTTTATTTTATAGTCATTTTATTCTTGCAAGTTGTGTTGGACATGAATTTTTACGGTGGGGTTCTATTTTACGTTGCATGCTTTCATGTTGGTCGATAAAAAATATATTTTAATGTTACATCACAAATCAAAATTATGAAATGGGAACATGGGTTCAACTAAGAAAATAAATTGAAATAGATCAAAATTAATAGGAAAAAAGAGGTCATTTTTTATTTGCATTGTTCAAAGGGCATATATTTATATATTTTGACACTTTTTTTTTCAATGTCAACCCCCCAAGCAACCTAATCACGTTGACCCCATCACCTTGTTAGATCAGTGCAAGTGCTGATGCAACTATCATTTGTTCATTGTCATCGATGAAAATCTATTATAGTCAAAATTGTCAATACCGTTTCGATTGTTATTTTATTTTTTTATTGGTACGAAACGTTTCAGTTTTGGTGTGTTTCGGTGTGCCATTTCGAGGGTGTACTATTTATATATAATTAATTATATATATATATAACTTAAAAAGAAAAAAAAATAAAAATAATTTTAATTTTTATAAAATCAAAGTTGATAACAATTTAATTTTTTATAATATATATTTTTATTTTCACATTTTCAATACATCTCACAAACAATATATATATACTAGTCATTTTCCCGTGCTTCGCCGCGGTCGGAACCATATTTTTTTCAACATAAAAAATACTAATTATATGAGATTTTTTTTATTATAATATAAATTTGAGCAAAATGAGAAATATGTGTAGAATTTCTATGGAGTGTGAGACTCCTATAAAATCAAGAAGATTTTGATACCTGAATTACCAAATTTACTGTATTAGAATTAGTTCATTTTATAATCCAATTTAAATTAAATAAAACAAAAAATATATAAATTATGAAAACACCTACAATAATCAAAAACAAAAACTAAATAGTTAATTTTCTATCTATAAAAATAAGAAATCATCATTGAAAATTCATTCCTGCATTGCCATCATTATCATAACAATAATAGTTAAAATTATTATCAACATTACTGCCCAAACAATTAAAATCATAATATTTCCCCAAAGAATAAAAAAATATAAACATTTTTTAAAATAAATAAATAAATGAAAAATAATGACTAAAATTATTATTGTTATTACCATAAAGTCACGTGACCTGAAAAAAAGAAGATAAAAATAACAAAACACACACAAAAAAAAAGAACAAAGAGAAAAAGAAAGCAATATTAATTTTAAAATGATCATCAACATAAATTAAAATTTTAGGATTGAACCGAATAATATAAAATCCCAATAAAAATAAAACGAAAACAAAATTAAAAACAAAAACTAAAAGTATAGATGCATAAATACGAATAAAAAATAAACACTATCCAAGAAAGACCGAAAAACCAAAGCAATTAATATCAAATAAAAAATTCTAAGAATAAAGATTAAAATGAAAAAAATATAATTAATTCCAATTGAAGGAAAAAATTTAAACAAATAAAAACCTTAGGACCGAACAAATAAATATATTTTAAAAACAAATTGTTGTGTAATTCTTTTTTTTTAAAAAAAGAATAAGGACCGAAATGAAAGGTAAAATAAATGAAAAATTTCAATTGGAGGAGCCAATTATAACAAATTAAAACCTACAAACTGGAATAATTAAAAGAACCAATAGCAAAACAAAAATCAAAAGAATAAGAACTACATTGAAAACCAACATATATAATTATTTTCAATTAAAAGATACAATTGCAACAAATCAAAAATTCCATTAAAAAAATCGAAACACTGAGATTAAATTAATTTGATATTTAAAAAAAACTTAAGTTCTTTTTCTTACATATATATATTTCAAAAGTTAATATTAAACAAATATCAAAAAATATAATTAGACTCAAATAATTTTAAGAAAAATAGCTTTAAAATATTTTTTATCATTATTTAAAATATCATATTTATAAAAAATAAATATATAAAAATACTAAATAATAAGAAGTTTTGTAGGTTGATTTTTCGCTCAGATACATAGCATCAAAAAAAAAACATAGGACTATTAACATTATTTTTACATGTTAAAAAATTTGGTTCTTCATAACGGCAAAACACAGGACAAGTTACTCGTATATTTTTTCATTGTAGATAATCTGGCCTAAATTTTCCACTCATTTTGTCTATTTGTAGCTTCGTACTTTTTCTGTTTATGTGATATTACATCTAAAATATCATATATAAAAAAGCCGCAAAAAATATTTTTTAACAAAAACAACACCGACTAATGAATTATTTCAAGTATTATTCTAATTTTTATTATTATAATTGTTAAATTATCATATTTATTATAGCTGCCATTATAATTATTGATATAAATTAAATTAATTAATTAATTATATATATACATATATATTTTGATGTATTAATATTAAATAAATATCAAAATATATAATTAGCCTAATGTATTTTAAAGAGTAAATACCTTTAAAATAATTGTATCATTATTTTAAATGTTTTATCCATAATAAATTGAATATATAAAAAACTAAATAATCAAAAGGTTTGTAGATTTATTATTTCTCTCAGATGTATAATATCATAAAAAAGTCTAGGATCATTAATATTTTTTTTACATGTTAAAAAATTTGGTTCTGAATATAGAGAAGTGCAGGGCAAGTCACATGTATATTTATACACTGTAGATAATTTAATATAACTTTTAAAATATTTAAATTTAAAAGTAATATATTGATATATAACAACCAATTAGGTAGGCGATCAAAATAAAATTAAAAACAAAAGCTCCCTGCTCTAACCCTTTTACCTGAATTAATGAATAAAAAAGAAAAAAGAAAACATGAAAAAGGAAGCGAGGTAAACCCCCAGGAGAGTAGCTCTTTTTTTTTTAACAATTACGTATGATTTAAATGGCGCGGGAAAAACATTGTGGATTGCTACAATATTGTTTCCATGCCATTTATATTATAGGTAATACGAGCGAATTGCCCGCGTGATGCGTTGAGTTTTTATATATATATATATATATATATATATATATATATATATATATATATATATATATATATATATATATATATTAGAATAATAATAAATATGTCTCACGTATTTCTAAGAAAAAAAATCATTATCATTATTTTGAATGTCTTATCTATAATAATTAGAAATTTCTACACCTAGTAGTATTAAAAAAATAAAAAAACTAAATAAATGACAAAACAAAAATAAATATTATCAGATTTTTAAAAACATGAAATGAAGAATAAAAAAAAGAGAAAATAGAAAATATCATTCTTGAAATGACTACCAACAAAAATTCAGATGTAAACATAAAAGAAAATAACCTTAATAACAGTAGAAATAATAAAAATTGGTGAGACCATAATTATTGTTAGAGAAAAAATTTCCATATTTTTTTTTATTTTTATAATATTATATTAAAAGTATTTAAGAACAATGATATTCATTTTTTTTGCAAAAAAGCTTAGGTCACACGCACGCGCGCACACAGTATATATATATATATATATATCAAAATATATAAGTAGTCTAACATATTTAAAAGAAAATAAAACTTACAAATAATCATTATCATTATTTCGAATGTTTTATCTATAACAATTAGAAAATTCAATACCTAACAATATTAACAAAAAATAAATATGATTATATTTAAAGAAAATATTTAACTTAAAGAATAAAAAAAAGAGAAATAATAAGAAATATTGTTTTTGAAATGATTACCAAAATAGATTAAAATTAACAAAATATTAATAAGAGAGGAATAAAAAAATTGAAACAAAAACTAAGAGCATGTATATATATGGACAGAAATAAGAATTATGTAAGAAATATAAAAAAAGAAATTTTTTCAAATGGTAATGAACAACGAAAACCACAATTGAAATAATTGTTCATTATTGTTTGAAATTGCAATCTCCTTTAGCTATTTTATAAAATAATAGTAGTGGTTCCCGTAAGCTGACCCGGACACCCTATTTATAAAAGAAAAAATTATATGTGGGAAAAAAACAGAAAAAAATTATAAACGATGGGTCTTGGGATTATTCGTGGCATGTAAGTTGTCTCCGGCATCACAATTATATAAAAAACATCTACGTAGGGAAAAAATCAAGGAAAAAATGTTAAAAAAATAGATTCGGAGATTAGTTGTAGTGCACATAAGTTGTCACATATACTTTGGTTAAAAAAACACAAAAAAAGAAACCCAACTAAAAAAAATTTTTAAAAAAAAGCTAACCAGGCACCCCTCTTATAAAAAAACAAAAAAAAATGTAATTGGAAAAAAAAGGGAAACAAATGTTAACAAAAGATGGGTACGAAGATTAGTCATGGTGCGTGTAAGCTGTCTCGGCCACCTCGTTTATTTTAAAAAAAGGAAGTCCAGTTATAGAAAAAAAGTGCAAGGGGAAAGCACATTTTTAAACAGTAATGAGAGAAAAAATTGTGGCTCGCGTAAACTAACTAGGACACCCCGGTCATGGAAAAAAAAATGTATAAGTAGGAAAAAAACATGGAAAAAAATTCGAAAAAAAAAGTGTATATGGAGATTAGTCACGGTGTGTGTAAGAAAAAAACATGGAAAAAATTCAAAAAAAAAAGTGGATCGGGAGATTAGTCGTGGTTTGTGTATGCTGACATGGATACCCCGACTTTTTTTTTAAAAAAAGAAGCCTAGTTTAAAAAAAACTTTTAAACAATAATGCCGGGAACTGTTTTCTAGATAAATTCAGGGAACTGTTTTGTAGATAAATTCAGGGAAGCAGAGAAGAATATGCCAAAAAGCGAAAGAAACGAAGGAACTTTTGTAAACCCAGACAGCAAGGCCAGCTAGCTGGAGAACGCTCCGGCGAAGAACGTGGCAGTGAAAGCAAGATGGAGATAAAGTCTGGGGTTCTCATTAGCGTTAACCTCATTACCTAACATAGATGCTGTGAGGAGAGATGCAACGGCAACGATGCATAAACCAATGGCGGAGTAAAAAATAGTTTTAAATAAAACAGATTCACAGGAGAGAAGAATAGCAAAAAGAATAAGCCACACGTCATTCCATTCGACTGAGAACATTGTGTAATGATTGGAAGACTATCGCCGACTGTTCTGTTTGTTTTTACTAATTGGAGGACTCAATCCTTATTTCACTGCACACAGATCTTTAAAATATCAAAATTACCCCCGGTTTTGTTACTGTACAATGTGTGCGGGAGGGGTAAACCTGTATTTTTACTCTGTAAAAATACACGGAAAATATTGAAATACCCCCAAATAATTTGGTAACGGTCCTGGTACAAAGGGAAGGGTTGAGGCATACTGAGGGGGCAAAATCGTTAATCCAGTATTGCAATCCATGATATTTTGTAAGTGCATATATAGTGTTTATCCGAGCTCTTTTGGCTTTTGTTTTAATAGCACCCAACAAAAATATATTTGGAGTAAAAAACACATTAATGCAACCATGGCGGAGGTCATTTTGCGGGCCATGGCTTGAGCTCAGTAGAGTTGACCCAGCCTGTTCAAGTGCCGGTTTGGAAATGTGTTTGTAGTTATTTTCATTTTTTTTCAACGATATTTAAAATAATATTATTTTATTTTTTTATAAATTTTTATATTAGTACATAAAAAATAATTTAAAAACATAAAAAATTTCATTTAAAAAAAGCAATTGTTTTTACATGAAACTGTTTTTGTAAAACCTTAACCACAAAAGCAAAAGCAATACCAAACACACCCTTAATCATTCAAAAATCTTATTTTTAAACATATTGAATTTTAGAATACCATAAATAATTTTTTTTTGCTCACTGATTTTTCGGTACTTTGTAAACTTTATTTTATAGTCATTTTATTCTTGCAAGTTGTGTTGGACATGAATTTTTACGGTGGGGTTCTATTTTACGTTGCATGCTTTCATGTTGGTCGATAAAAAATATATTTTAATGTTACATCACAAATCAAAATTATGAAATGGGAACATGGGTTCAACTAAGAAAATAAATTGAAATAGATCAAAATTAATAGGAAAAAAGTGGTCATTTTTTATTTGCATTGTTCAAAGGGCATATATTTATATATTTTGACACTTTTTTTTTCAATGTCAACCCCCCAAGCAACCTAATCACGTTGACCCCATCACCTTGTCGGATCGAGTGCAAGTCTCGATGCAGACTATCATTTGTTCATTGCCATCGATGAAAATCTATTATTGCCAAAATTGTCAATACCGTTTCGGTTGTTATTTTATTTTTTATTGGTACGAAACGTTTCAGTTTTGGTGCGTTTGATGTGCATTTCGGGGGTGTACTATTTATATATAATTAATTAATTATATATATATAACTTAAAAAGCAAAAAAAAAAATATAATTTTAATTTTTACAAAATCAAAGTTGATAACAATTTAATTTTTTATAATATATATTTTTATTTTCACATTTTCAATACATCTCACACACAATATATATATATACTAGTCATTTTCCCGCGCTTCGCCGCGGCCGGAACCATATTTTTTTAATTTTTTTTATTTGATTGAAATTGATAATATATTTGGTTTTTCGAGTCGTATACTTTTTATTTTTTATTTTAATTCCTTTAATTTTTTATAGTTCTTAAATAGTTTCTATTTTTATCCATGTGTGTCTTTAGTTTTGGTTTTTCATTTTTATTATTCTCTCTTTTGTTGAGATAACATTTTTTTTAAAAAAAATTGTTCTTATATTTTAGCTTGTGTTTAAGATCATTTTAAAATTGATATTTCTTATTTGTTTTCCTTTCATTTTCTTATAGTTTTTATTTTATTTTCACGTCAAATGAGTTTTTTAGCTAATAATTTTTATTTTGTTTGCTCTTTTGTTAAAGTTTTTGGGCTTTTTATTATTTTATTGAATTTATTATACCATTATTCACACAATAATAATAATAATGATAATGATAATAATAATAATAATAATAATAATAATTTTAGTTTTTTTTCTTACTTTCTCTTTTATTAATGTTTTTGAGTTTTTTTACTCAGAATAATTTAATAATTTTTATTGTTTTACCAATAATAATAATATTATTTTTAGATGTTAAACCTTCGATGTTGTTGTTGCTATAACATGACGTGTTTCATCATATCAAACATTGCATGTATAGATATTATATTTTATTTTTGAACTAGTAAAATCTATTAATTATTTTAATATCAAAAATTATTAAAAATATTTGTTCTGCGTAATAAGGGCAATTAACTAGTTATTAGTGTAACAGACATGTCTTCATACTCTTTTATCGTTTTCTTGAATGTACCCAAGTTTCGTTGTCCAAGAATAAACGTGATTAGTGTAATTGAAACACAAGGGAAGTGGTTCGTATATTTTTTATGGTAGATAATTTGGGTAAATTTGTCTACCAATTTTGTGTATGAGTTGCTTTTTTTCCTTATTTTATTATTTTAATATTTACTTAGTAAAATTATAATTAATAGAGTATGTTAGAAATGAGGTTTTTTCTTGCTTAAAAGTGATTGAATGTTGCTACTGTTAAAATTATTTTGATAATTATTTCATCGCTAGATTGTACAATTGGATTTGAAAATATTCTGTTAAAATGAGTCACGTGCTCCGTGTAACATACTGATTGATTGTATTTACTGATAGTTAAAATGAGTCACGTGCTCCATGTAACATAATGCTCCGCGTGCTGTGCTGAGTTTTTTTTTTTTTTTAATTTTTACATTTTAATTTGTGTTAGTGACCATTTGTAAAATGATATTTATTATTTTTTCTTTTTTTAAATTTTTTTTATTTAGTCTTCAAGTCAAATAATTTTTTTTAAATCTAAATATATTTATTTTGTTTTGTCATTTATTTATTTTTTTAATTGTTTTTTTTGTTAATATTGTTCGGTGTTGAAATTTTTAATTATTATTGATAAGACATTCAAAATTATTTGTAAGGTTATTTTTCTTCTTAAAGATATGTGAGAGTAATTATTTATTTTAATATTTATTTAATATTTAGCTCCTTAATATATATATATATATATATATATATATATATATATATATATATATATATATATATATATATTAGAGGGCTCTCCAATATTTATATTACCATTAACATAGAAAAAGGGAAGTCTTTAAAACCATATATTGTGAATTTGCCGACAAATAAGAAATGCTGGGAGGTTGATGAAGATAACGTGAACTCTCTCTCTCTCTCTATGTTTTTGAGTGAATTGTCCATAGGGTATGATATGATTTATAATTTTATCTAAGATCTTTATATAAATAAAGGTATTTTTAACTTTGATATCGATATAAAACTTGTTTGTTAATGAGATATGTCGCACACCTCATAAAAAACATGTAATAAATACTTTTTATATGATGTGTAGAATAATAATGTTTATTTTTCAAAATATTTTCACTTGAAAAATATATTAACATAATAAATTTTTATTATTATTAAAAAATGATTTTTGATATTAATGTAACAAAATAATATAAAAAGACAAAAAAATTAATATATATATATATATATATATATAATAGACCCACTGTGCACTTAGACACAGTGCACTGTGAATTGCAATATTTTTTTTTTCTTTTATGTTTGTGTTTTTTTTTTAATTTCTGATTATGTTTTTTTTTTTCGTTCTTCTACTTCTCCTTTTTTTTACTTTTTTTTCCAAATTATTCATTTTCTTCTTTTTTTTCCTCTGTTTTTTGTTTCTTTTTTTATATATATATATATATATATTTTTTTTTCCTTATTATATTTTTTCCTTATTATATTTTTTTCTTATTATATATTTTTTTATTCTATACAAAACTTGCACTTCATAAAAATTATATACAGATTTAAAATTTATATATTTTATACAAAACTTGCACTTCATAAAAATTATATACATATTTATTATTTTTTATAAATTTATGCTATGATAAAAAAAATCATACATAATAAATATTTTTTTTATGTTGAAAAAAATATGAATCCGCCCGCGACGAGGCGCGGGTGTCATGGCTAGATGTTTTCTTTTATTTTTATTTGTTTTTTGTATTAGATGATTTTTATAATTTTATTATTTGCACAATAATAATGATAATTTTAGTGATTATTTTTTAATAAAAATATTTTGATTTTTTTTAAGATTTTCCTGAAATTTTAATTTATATCGGTGATCATTTTAAAAGTAATATTACTCTATTTTTCCCTTTATTCTTTTTTTTTGTTTCTTTATTTGTTCTTTAGATTATATGATTTTTATGATTTTATTATTTATGCAATAATAATGATAATTTTAGTTTTAATTTTTTTTATTGTTGTTTTATAAAAATCTTTTGCTTTTTTTTTTTAATTTTTCATGGAAATTTAATTTTTTAATTGTTTTGGCTG
Organism: Salix exigua; assembly: GCA_032356905.1. NCBI lineage: Eukaryota > Viridiplantae > Streptophyta > Magnoliopsida > Malpighiales > Salicaceae > Salix > Salix exigua. The sequence continues at coordinate 76,880 of JAVHLS010000064.1, forward strand.
TAATGTTAGCAATAATTTTTAGCTTTTATAGCAATGATAATGGCAATAATGCTTCAATCTATGTTTTCTTCTTTTTGTTGATAGAAAATTAAAAACTTATTTTTTTATTTGATTATTGGAAGTATTTTCACAATTTATATTTTATTTTTGTTTGATTTAAATTGAATTATATAATAAACTAATCTTAATACAATGAACTTAATAATTCAGATATCTGAGTTTTCTTGATTTTTTAATGATGATGATAAATTTATGCTGGGTATTTCGTTTGAAACTACTAAATAGATAAATTTATATCGATTTTAAATTCATATATTTTATAGAAAACTTGCATTTGACATGAATTCTGCATAGTTTTATTATTTTAACTAAATTTATATAATAATAAAAAATACACACAATTAATATTTTTTACATTGAAAAAAATATTTTGCCGCCCGCGGCGAAGTGCGGGATATTGTCTAGTACATATAATTTTGAAAGATTTGAGAGGATAGTGAAATGAGACCGGTCCGGTCCGATTTTACGATTCAACCCGATTTTGACCGAATTCGATTTTTCTTTCCGGTTCAACCCGGTTTGCTGAGCCAACTCGCAAACTCGCACGAGTTTACGAGTTAGACTCGCGATTTTAATTACCATGATGTGTGGGCTGTCTCTCTCTTTACCAGATGGGACGACTGATTGATACTTTGTGGGCCCTCTTAAAACAGAAGCCCTGATTGGATCACTTCTTGTTGTATATTTCTTTTAGCTCCTCGATCGGTTGTTGAGTATGTTTTAAAAGTATTTAAAACCAACATTTATTATTATGTAACTATTAATGTTTATTTAATAAAAAAAGATTAAGGACAAAAAATCTAGATATAATTCCCATCAAATATCTTACAAGAATTATTTTTGGTCGGAACTCTCACAAGAATCCCATCAAATATTTTATACAATCCAAGTGTGTAAGAAAATCAACTCTCTCCTCCCTACTTTTTTTTTTTCTTCTTCTTCTTACAAATGCTCATCTCAATCGATCCAATATTTTAGCCAAAACTAACCCTTTGTTGCTCCCTCATCGTGGCTATGGATTCTTTCCAAAATACTGATTGTTTTTCGTCTTGATACCGAATCACTGGTTAAGTATTTGGACTCATGGTTAACTTTTTTTTATACTGTATTTTAAAAGTATTTTTCAAAAAAAATAAAAAAATATCTTTATTTTTTATTTTAAATTAAAAAATGATATTTTTAGATTTTTTTAATGTTAAAAATAATATTATATTAAATTTTTCAAAAACAAATAATTTTTATTTTATTTTATTTTAAATTAAAAATAAATTAATATTTTTTAAAAATAAAAATAATATTATATTAATATACTTTAAAAAACAACCTCCAACTCTATTTTCAAACAAACATATCTTTACTTGCAGAGTACGTTACATGGCTTTTTGAAAGCACAAGGCCTTGGCCTAGGCCACTGTAATCCCACAATACCTGTTCCCCAAACGATGCATGCCGTCAGATTGTAATCATAACTATTTCACTTTTTGCTATATCATCAATCTTGCTGTTATTCTATACCAAAAAAAAAGCTTGCTGTTATTGTTGACTTATTTATGTGGTGCAGCAAGAGAAGTCAGAGCCCACTGATGAGCACCCATTAATTTCCCAGTTTTTGGTCGTGGACGAACTAGGGTTTTGTTGTCCATCTTTTCTGTTGCTTCCAAATCTAGGTTGCTATGAATGTAAGGAAAAATGCTATCTTTAGTCATTACTGCTATGTTAGAAATAAATATGGTTTGTGCCTCGAGTAATTGGGACATGATGATTGTTGAGTGCTTGTTTATCCTCCACTTGGTCCTTTATTGTTGTGTATATTTTGAGATTATCTCCAAAAACTATACTGATAAAGAATTTATGATTTATTTAGAAAGTTTTAAATTCGAGTAAACGAGTATGAATTTTTATAAAAAACTTGGATAACCAGAGTTTTACTCGTTCATCTGAACCATAAAATGATACTTTTTAAAGGATGAGGTTTACTTATATCCAAAAAAAGAGTATATATTGAGATTTCTAGTCTTGAACGTTGTTGCCATTATCTGATTTGATCCTCTATATTCCTACTAAATTGTTAAAATCGTGATTTTTACACGACACGAAAAACACTTCTGAAACTAATGTACCTGATTTGGTCCTCTACATAAGATCGAATCGTAAAATCGTACCTGAATTTTTTTGTATAAAAATTATAAAATCACAACATTCAATCTGATGTCTCTTATCTTTTTATAATTTTTTTTATATTAACATATCAAAACAATTTAAAAATATCAAAAAAATAATGGTGTAATTTTCCATGTCTGAGCAACCTTCACGAGGTATTGAAGAGGGTCATTGGGGGGAGAAATGCCATCGTAGGGGAGTCAATGGCAGTGTTTCACGGGACAAAGACTGGCATCTTCGACCAAGCTGCAAGCTGCAAGCTGCATCCTTGAGGACAAACCCAGTAAAAAGTGAGTGCAACAATGGAACAACTTCACAACTTATTTTAAACCTCAACAAGAATGCTTTTCTTAAGACTTTTTTTTTCAAACTCAACCACATAAACAAAATCAATACCAAACACACCCTTAAACCCTTCCTCCATACTTGCAATCTTTCTTTAATTTGAACACTCCTAATTTTTAAAAGTATTTTTAGAAAAAAAATGAAATTTTTATTATTTTATTTTATTTTAAATTAAATATTTTTTATATTAATTTCAAAAACAACCTCAATTATACATTACAAAATCTTAAAAAAAAATAAACTTTTTTTAGGACAACATTTTTTATTATAAAATAATTCCAACGCAAATTCAGCCCGAACTAAGCACGAAGGAAACTAGATTGGAGGTTTTTCATGTAACCTCGGGCCATAAGTTCGGATTTTAAGATTCTGTGACTGTTTAAAAGTGTATTCATTCATAAATAAATCAAAAACATATTTTTTTTATTTTTTAAATATTTTTGTTCCATTTTTTTGCCTGGGATTGGAATATTAGCCTGCAGACATTTAGCACACATATCGATGGGACCGGAAAATTCGGGGAAGTTTAACGTCACTTCTCTTTGATGGTTCTTTTGGCGGGTTGGATTTCGTTAGATTTTTATTTGGAGAGTAGAGTAAAAATCATTTTAAAAATAAAATACTTCATAATCCATACATATGAAAAGTATACTGATCCGAATGACCCAATCATATAAAGCCAATATTGGTGTACAAATCTGCCAAAGATGCTTTTCACTTCGAATACCTTGAACAACTCGAAAAGCTAATTCAATTATGGTATGGGGTGAACGGCAACCACCTTGGCACGTGATCAAGAAAAGTTATCTATTTCTCTTATCATCCACATTTAGTGTCTAAACTCAAAAGAAAATCCGGGGAACAAAAAGTTTTATCCTCTCCGTAACTTGGAAGTTTTATCTCTTCGTAAGAGAACTCTGCCGTGGACAGTTGTATTGAGGAGAAGGCGCCACTTGCAGTCTTAAAGTTTTCGCCAAAATACAATGAAACCTGTTGTTGTTGATGAGAGATTTACATGCAAGAAGGGACACTGTGGAACAACTCAAGTTTTGAGTCTGATATTGGTTTCAAGGCATAACACATGGCATGAAATCATCATCTACAAGAATTAGTGTTTTCCCAGGAAAAGTAGCAGTGCCTTCTCCTCAATACAACAGACATTCAACAACCGCACGCTTCCAGGGTCAGTCCAGTCAACGTCAACGTGCGGCCTCATTACTATATGATCAATGGAAAATACAGCTATTTCACGAATGATTTTAAGTATAAAGAAATCAATAGTTTCAGATAATTCTTCACACGAACAGTTTTTATATTTTTTATGGAGTCCTTTCAAACTGTTTTTTATCAGCTCTTTTTTTTTCACTTTACACTTTTCCATTTTTATACAATTCAATTTTATTTATTCAAATTATTTAAAACTTTAAGGATTCAAGCTACAGGAAATATCACGTTTGTTCTTGGACAACGAAAGTGTCTGTCACCCTGTTTTTTAGAAATAAAAAATTATTTTTAAATAATTTTCATACATTAATATTAAAAATAATTTTTAAAACATAAAAAATATTATTTTAATATATTTTTAAACAAAAATCAAATTAATAAACAAATAGCATCCTCCACCGAATCCAGACATGTCGCCCGAAGGTGAATGAATGAGACCTGACATTGACATTTGGTTGCTTTGGTTGGTTTTGTCATCGGCAGTACTCCTTTTTAACAATGTCTCTCCCAATCTTCCTTCTTGTACTCCGGCCTGGTCGTCTCCAACGTTTCAAAAAAACTTTTAAACAATAATGCCGGGAACTTTTTTCTAGATAAATTCAGGGAACTGTTTTGTAGATAAATTCAGGGAAGCAGAGAAGAATATGCCAAAAGCGAAAGAAACGAAGGAACTTTTGTAAACCCAGACAGCAAGGCCAGCTAGCTGGAGACCGCTCCGGCGAAGAACGTGGCAGTGAAAGCAAGATGGAGATAAAGTCTGGGGTTCTCATTAGCGTTAACCTCATTACCTAACATAGATGCTGTGAGGAGAGATGCAACGGCAACGATGCATAAACCAATGGCGGAGTAAAAATAGTTTTAAATAAAACAGATTCACAGGAGAGAAGAATAGCAAAAGAATAAGCCACACGTCATTCCATTCGACTGAGAACATTGTGTAATGATTGGAAGACTATCGCCGACTGTTCTGTTTGTTTTTACTAATTGGAGGACTCAATCCTTATTTCACTGCACACAGATCTTTAAAATATCATAATTACCCCCGGTTTTGTTACTGTACAATGTGTGCGGGAGGGTAAACCTGTATTTTTACTCTGTAAAAATACACGGAAAATATTGAAATACCCCAAATAATTTGGTAACGGTCCTGGTACAAAGGGAAGGGTTGAGGCATACTGAGGGGGCAAAATCGTTAATCCGATGATTGCAATCCATGATATTTTGTAAGTGCATATATAGTGTTTATCCGAGCTCTTTTGGCTTTTGTTTTAATAGCACCCAACAAAAAATATTTGGAGTAAAAACACATTAATGCAACCATGGCGGAGGTCATTTTGCAGGGCCATGGCTTGAGCCCAGTAGAGTTGACCCAGCCTGTTCAAGTGCCGGTTTGGAAATGTGTTTGTAGTTATTTTCATTTTTTTTCAACGATATTTAAAATAATATTATTTTATTTTTTTATAAATTTTTATATTAGTACATAAAAAATAATTTAAAAACATAAAAAATTTCATTTAAAAAAAGCAATTGTTTTTACATGAAACTGTTTTTGTAAAACCTTAACCACAAAAGCAAAAGCAATACCAAACACACCCTTAATCATTCAAAAATCTTATTTTTAAACATATTGAATTTTAGAATACCATAAATAATTTTTTTTTGCTCACTGATTTTTCGGTACTTTGTAAACTTTATTTTATAGTCATTTTATTCTTGCAAGTTGTGTTGGACATGAATTTTTACGGTGGGGTTCTATTTTACGTTGCATGCTTTCATGTTGGTCGATAAAAAATATATTTTAATGTTACATCACAAATCAAAATTATGAAATGGGAACATGGGTTCAACTAAGAAAATAAATTGAAATAGATCAAAATTAATAGGAAAAAAATGGTCATTTTTTATTTGCATTGTTCAAAGGGCATATATTTATATATTTTGACACTTTTTTTTTTCAATGTCAACCCCCCAAGCAACCTAATCACGTTGACCCCATCACCTTGTTAGATCAGTGCAAGCGCTGATGCAGCTATCATTTGTTCATTGCCATCGATGAAAATCTATTATAGTCAAAATTGTCAATACCGTTTCGATTGTTATTTTATTTTTTTATTGGTACGAAACGTTTCAGTTTTGGTGTGTTTCGGTGTGCCATTTCGAGGGTGTACTATTTATATATAATTAATTCGAAAAAAAAGTAGGAAAAAAACATGGAAAAAAATTCGAAAAAAAAGTGTATATGGAGATTAGTCACGGTGTGTGTAAGAAAAAAACATGGAAAAAATTCAAAAAAAAAAGTGGATCGGGAGATTAGTTGTGGTTTGTGTAAGCTGACATGGATACCCCGACTTTTTTTTTAAAAAAAGAAGCCTAGTTTAAAAAAAAAAAAACTTTCAAACAATAATGAAAAGTGAAAATCATTGTTTATTAGTGTTTAAAAACATTAGTAGCCGGAGAGATTCGAACTCTCGCTATCGTGGTGCGGCAGCAAACGCGTTAAGCACTCGACTTAATTGTTCATCCTAGCATACATATAATATTTATCTTACATTTTTGTGTTTTTTTGCATTTATTTTATATATATGTGACATGATATATTTTTATTTTAAAGTGTTTTTTTATTTAAAAAAATTGATTTTTATTTTTATTTTTTAAGATTTATTTTTCATATTATTATATTAAAAGTATTTCAGAACACTTAGATTAAATTAATCTGAGATTTTAAAAAAACTTTTTTTTATATATTTTTAGGCTATATTAAAAGTATTTCAAAACATCGAGATGAAATTAATTTGAGATTTTTTTTTAAAAAAAAACTTAGCTTATATATATATATATTAAGGCGTTAATATTAAACAAATATCAACATATATAATTAGCCTCATATATTCTAAAGAAAAAAATAATTTTAAAATAATAATAATAATTATTTTAAACACCTTATTCATAATAAAATGAATATATATAATTATTATTATTATTGGGTAAATAATAGAAATAACAAAATTAGCTCGAAGAATAAAAAACCTAAAAATTTTAACCAAAAAGCAAACAAAAAAATAAAATAAATGAAAAAACAAAAATAAATATTATTAGTTGATTTGTTTTTGACTTGAAGAATAAATAAATAAAATAAAAAAATAAAATGATTAAAAATTAGAAATATAAATTTTTGAATAATCATCAATACAAATTAAAACTTAAGCACTAAATTGAAAAAATGCAATGTAAACAATATAGAAAATAATAAAAAATAAAAATAAAAATAAAAATTAAAAGTGTGTATATAATTTATTAATTTTTAGCACAGCAAATAACAGTTGCTGCTGGTCAGTTAATAAATCTGAAATATGAAAAGGTAGTCTGTGTATATGCCAGAGCTATCGAATAAAAAACTCACCTACACATATCGACGGGGAGCGGAAAATTCGGGGAAGTTTGACGTGACCATCCTCTTCATTAACTGCAATGGACAGTACCCGTTTCAGCAGCTTGCGAGAGCAGATCGGAAGGGTGTCCTGCTAAACATGTAAAACACCAGTTTGTGATGTCCAGAGATTACCTCAAAAAAATGTCGACCAGAAAGTATCCACATACTTTGAAGGACTACATCAATCAATGCCTGGAGCCCGATCCAAAGCAGCGTACATTATTTAAAATATTTATAAATAAGTTTATATTAACTATAATATAAAAGCTGTTGTGTTTTTACTGTGCATTAGTGACACAGTGCACTGTGATTTAAATCTAAGTATTTTTCATTTTGGTGTGTGAAAATATACCTTGAAGTCATCTCTTGAATGCCACATTTATACCTGCTTGTCGTGTTCATGTACACTAATGGGCACATGTTTGTTTCTGATTTTAGTTTCCATAGCATTGTTGTCTTTGCTTCCTTTATCAAGTATCAATCCAAGTTGGAAGAGTGTCAAATTTTCAGCTTTTCATCACTTGTGCAATTCAGGGTTCTTCTGCTTCTTGCTTGAAATCAAACAGCTACTTGTGGGCTGTGGTATGTTCACTCTTCTTGATATTTACTTGTATATGCTTCCTTCTTGATCATTATGTGAACAATTACGTGTGTTTTTGCTTTGGTCCCAGTCTTATTGTTGATGATGATGATATACAGTGGTAGATAATGATTGACAGAAATCTGCTTGGCTCGGTATTATTGTCCAGAACTGGGAGTTGCTAAAACTTGCAGACAATCTAATTTACTTAACAAAATTCTTATTCAAGTTGAAATAGGTTTGCATTTTTATACTTGTGGGCTGTGGTATGTTCACTCTTCTTGATATTTACTTGTATATGCTTCCTTCTTGATCATTATGTGAACAATTACGTGTGTTTTTGCTTTGGTCCCAGTCTTATTGTTGATGATTATGATGATGATGATATACAATGGTAGATAATGATTTACAGAAATCTGCTTGACTCGGTATTATTGTCCAGAACTGGGAGTTGCTAAAACTTGCAGACAATCTAATTTACTTAACAAAATTCTTATTCAAGTTGAAATAGGTTTGCTAAAACTTGCAGATAATGATGATATACGTTTGCATTTTTATTTTATTAAATAGTAATCAACTTATTTGCAATCTAACATTTCTATTATTTTTTTTTTGTAGATTTTGGTGGAAAGTTAAATCTAGCGACGGATGATAATTAGTTCAAAACCGACTCTATTTCTTGAAGTTTTTTATATTAATGTTGCTTGTTTTTTTGAAGCCCTTTGAAGGCATTTTCTGTAATTTAAATTTAAATTTGTTCACTTGTGTAGTTTTAATTATTTCTCATCATACTAAATTACACAACAAAAGTATTAGAAAGGTTAAAAAAGAACTTAATAAACACTATATTAACAATTTAATACATTAATATTTGTATTTGTTGCAAAAAAAATTTAAAAATACTTTGAGTTCTGGTATGAAAATAGTTTTTCAAGCCCATAAGAAAATTTATTACAAAACCCATCAAAAAGTCCATGAAGGCCCATAAAAAAGCCCATAAGATGGCCCAAAAATCAAATTCGGTTTTATGATTTTTTTAACCAAAAAACCCGGACCCACCCGAACCGAAAGTGACCGGTTTTGAATACTTTCGGTTCGGTTTTGGCTTGAATTGAAAAAATAAAAAAAATCAGTTTGGTTACTTTTTTGACAAAAAACCGGACCGAACCGAAAATACTCAATCCTAGTTTCCAGCAGAATGGGCAGGCCTCAATGTCTGTACTAATCGCATTACATACTGAGCAAAAGCCTCCGCATGATCTGAAAACGAATAAGATGATGAACTTTAAGGTTAGTACTAGCACTCCACTACAAGTGCCTCCAAAGACCTCTGTTCTTTTTTCTATTAGCCTTTGTTTGGCAAGCTGCTTTAAGTTTTCGATGAAATTTTGAATACTGTCCTAGAATAATTAATAATTCATGAGCTATATATTCCAGAGAAAAGCATCTACTAATTGATAAGATCAGATAAGTCTTCTAGTTCTTTATAGTCCAGGCCCTTGATTCAAACATTGAAGTTATTGTATATGAACGTGAAAAATCTGGATTACCATGAAAAATCTGGCCCATCTCCTCATCCTGAACTACTTTTTACATAAAATGATTTATGGAGTTTTAAATATCAAATAAATAAAATAGAAAGAGATCTAACCGTTAATAATCATTACCAAAATAATTTTTTATTTTATAAGATTTATTCATTATATTATTATATTAAAAATATTTCATAATACTGATATTAATTTTTTTTCTTTAAAAAATCTTAGGTCATTTTTTATTCTCTTTATATATTTTTAGGCGATAATATTAAATAAATATTAATATATATAATTAGTCTCACGTATTTATAAGAAAAAACCTAAAAATAAATCATAATAATTATTAAATTTCAAATGACTATCAGCACATATTAAAATTTGAACAGTAAATAAAAAAAACTTAATAATAGTGAAAATAAATAAAAATTGGAAAACAAAAACTAAGAGCATGTATATATAAACTGGGACAGAAAAAAAAAACCATGTAAGAAATATATATGTATAAATAAAGAATAAAAATAAAATCCAAGATTAAAAGTATAAGGTTCAAGATGAGAAAAAAAAAACACAATAGATATCACGTGTTACACAATAGATATAGAAGTTTCCATAGATATACCACGTGTTACACAATAGATATCATATGGCGGGCAGATATCAAAGAGAGCAGTATAAAAGAAATTAAAGAAGTCGATTCTCTTCATGTTGCTATTGATTTTTTTGAAGCCCATACCCTATACCCTATTGCAAGTGATATCATATTTTTTTGAAAAAACAAAAAAATAAATTATGTTAGATTTTTTATTATAATATAAATTTAGATAAAATAATAAATTATCGCAGAATTCCTGTCAAGTGCAATTTTTTTATAAAATATATTAATTTTTAAATCAATATAAATTTATTTATCTAGTATATTTCAACGAAATAATTAGCATAAAATTATCATTATCATTAAAAAAGCAAGAAAATTGGGATATTAACAAAAAATAATCGTTATCATTATTTTGAGTGTCTTATTTATAATAATTAGAAATTTTAACACCTAAAAATATTAACTAAAAAACAATTAAAAAAATAAATGACAAAACAACAAAAATATTATTAGATTTTAAAAAAAAAATATTTGACTCGAAGAAAAAAAACAAAGAGAAAAAAATAATAAATATCAATTTTCAAATGATCAATAACACAAATTCAAATTTAAACATTAAATAAAAAAAACTTAATAACAGTGGAAATAATGAAAACAAAAAACAAAAAATAAGAGCATGCACACATAAACATAGAAAAAATAAGAACCATTTAAGAAATATATATAGAAAATAAAGGAACTAAAATAAAATCCAAGAATAAAAATATAAGGACCAAAATAAAAAATACATATATAATAAATGTCATTTAAAAGATAAAATTTAGCTAGGAGTTTAATTCACTTTTTATCTTCCACCTTCACCACATGTCATGCTTGTTTGGGAGTGTGATTGAGGTTTCTTTTAAAAATGCCTTTTTCGTTTAGAAATGCATTAAAATGATTTTTATTTTATTTTTTAAAATTATTTTTGACATGAGCACATCAAAATCATCTAAAAATATCAAAATTTTTAATTTAAAATAAAAAATAAAAATATTTTTTTTTGAATTTCTTCAAAAGCGATTTTGAAACGCATTCCCAAACACTCCCACCATTTCCCACCAGAATCACAGTTCAATTCACCTTTTCAAACAGTAATGAACAACGAAAATCAAAGTTCAAATCACTGTTAATTACTGTTTGAAATTGTGATCTTCTTTGGCTATTTATAAAATAATAGTTATGATGCACGTAAGCTAGTCCAAAATATCAAAGTTATAAGAAGAAATTTATAAGTGAATAAAAAACAGAAAAAAAAAGTGGGTCCGAGGATTATTCGTGACGCATGTAAGTTACCCTGGTTATAAAAAAATATAGACGTGGGAAAAAAAATCATGGTGAGCATGAACTAACCTGGATATTACGATTATAAAAAAAAAACAAAGAAAAAGAAAGCCTGATAAAAAGGGAAAGCATATTATCAAACAATAATGAACAATGAAAATTGAAAAAAAAAAGTAAGTTCAGAGATTTATTGTGATGCGCATAAATTGACTCGGACACTCCGGTTATTAAAAAAAACCCAAAAAAAAATACCTTTAAAAAAGTAATGAACAATGAAAATCAATTTTCATTACTAAGAAATCATTTTTATTGCCAAGATTCGAACTCACGTGCCCCACTTGAATGCCGCTGTAACCACTCGGCCAAGTGATTTATTTATTCAGTTATAAGATACAAATAATAATAATAATTATATTATATAATTTAACCGTCCCAAAAATTTGATGCTAGAGAGATTCGAACTCCCGCGCCCTGCCCCGCTTGGACACACTCTGACCACTTGGCCAAGCGACTTCTTTGTTCAGTTATAGTATAATAATAATAATAATAATAATATGATTTTATAATTTAATTGTTCCAAAAATTCATTGATAGAGAGATTCGAACTCCCGCGCCCCGCCCTGCTTGGACGCGCTCTAACCACTTACCCAAGCGACTTCTTTGTTCAGTTATAGTATACAAATAATAATAATATGATTTTATAATTTAACTATTCCCATCCACAATGATCTAGGTGTTGATGAACAATATAAAACACTATTGAAATCAGTGAGTTCTTTTAGCATTTAGATAAATATACATGGCTATAATTTGAAATATTGCAATTTTATAAATAAAATTAGGTTTGTAACTTTATTAATATAGTATCATGAAAATCATTTGAAATTCAAATGTGTTGTGGAATTCGAATAAAAATAAAATACACTGTATCAATATCTATTTCTTTATAATTTTTATAAGTCTCATAACTTAAGGGATTAGTTAGATTTTAAATTCTTTATAGCATACGTTTTATGAAAAAGTAGAATTATTTAGCACATATTAATATATATATATATATATATATTTAAATAGCATTTAAATAAATCTTATTAGAGGATTTACATTTTTTCGTACTCATTTTGAAAAATAACTGTTTGTTTTATTCTATGATATTATAATGTTGGTTTTTCTCATGATGATACGACGTGGTTTTTTAAAAAAATTTAGAGTTTTGTTACCATAAAAACATTAGAAAGAAAGCTATCCACGCAGGCAGCGTGTCTTCTTTAAATTGTTCACTTGTAATTCACGCAGCAGCGTCAACCTTTGATCTATTTTTAATTGCAATTGCAATCCACGTAGGCAGCATGAACGCAGGCAACATGAAACGTTTTTCGCTGAATTGCAGCAGATCACGCACCCCAGTCCACAGTGGATTTGGGTGTGCGTGAACAATAATCTACAGTAATATACCGATCTGTTTTAGTTATTTTAGTAACTAGTTAATTATATTTTTTATAATTATTAAGATTGAAACAATTAATAGATTTTGCAAGTTTAAAAATAAAATATAACATTTATATATGCAAGGTTTAATATAATGAACATATCAACACGCTCTATTATAACAACAACATCGAAGGCTTAACATCTAAAAATATTATTACTATTCTTGCTAAAACAATAAAAATTATTAAATTATTCTAAGGAGAAAAAAATTGGAAAGAAAGCAAGAAAAAAGCTAAAACTATTATTGTTATTGAGTAAATAATAGAAAAATAAATTCAATAAAAGAATTAAAAAAACCTAAAAACTTAAAAAAAAAATTATTAGCTAAAAAAATCATTTGACGTGAAAAAAAAATCTAATAAAAAAATAAAATAAATAACAAAGGAAAAAAAATAAATATGTAATTTTGGTTCAAGGCTTCGATTTTCACAGAGCTCAAGTACCCATGAATTGCCCATAAACATTAATTAAAACATAGAAATAAAACAGAATAAACCTTTTGTAAACACAGGTTCAAACAAAACAGAGGCCGGGAGGCGAGAGCGAGAGAGAGGGCGAGAGGGTCTGCTAGGGTTTTATTTAAATGTAATCGCCGATGAGAGGCGAGAGCGAGGGAGAGGGGGGCTGCTAGGGTTTTTTTCCAACGTAATCATTGATGAGAGAAGAGGGGGGCTACTAGGGTTTTTTTCCCATAGGAATCGTCAATGATATGAAACTTTATAATTATATTGAGTGTTTTAACTGAACTTGGGTTAATAGGTTTTTGTTTATAAAATCGGAACCAAATCTATTTTCATGGCTAATATTACAAATAAATTTATAAAATAATAATAAATATTATTTTAATATATTTATAAATAAATGGCAGCAGCAAGATCCAATTAAGCATCCAGCTGCTGCCGAGTTTTTACGTCATCCTTTCTTGAATAAACCATCTTGCACGCAACATGATCCTAGTGAATGGCTGTTTGGAGAAAAAGATGAGCCTTCAACTTCTTCTTTTCAAAACTTATTGTATATGGAATTGGATTATAATTAAATCTTCGAGTTCAACCATATAGTTTTGATGAATCAGTATCAGTAGTGTCAGCAGGTAATTTTGAAGTAGTAATTAGATTCATGCTGCAAGCTGTAAAATTACATTGCTGTGGCCTTTTTCTTTTTTCTTAATGGTCAGGAAGATGGATCGTAAATCTTATCTGGTCAGAAAAAAAGACATGTTTGGATCTGGTTTTCCATCTGATCTACGCATGCATACTATCTACCACGCACGCGTACTATCTACCGTCTGATTTCATGGCCATTCAATATAAATTGATCGTCAACATGCAGAGCTCACGCGTGAACGTTGTTCACAAATCGGGCACATTAATTAGGAGTGTCCTTAGGGTGGAGGAGCTGGAGACCGTTGTTCACAAATCCCACTTCCCTCCACAGAGCTGACTGACTCTTCTGAAAAAGAAAACAACCCTGTCATGGCAGGGCCTCAATTTGCAGCCCCAGCTCCTAGGCGGAGTATACTTCATTTCCACTGTGTCAAGCGGAGGATATATGACGCCTAACGGTGCATGGATGTGCGACCAATTCACATGGTGAGTAGCATCTTCTTTTATTTTCACACTGGCAAGAAAAATGAAGATCTCTGGGTGAGTAGCATCATTTGCCCACGCACAAAAAACAAGAAGCCATGTTTGTCAAACCATGTTTCAGTGCCTTAAAAAACATGGCTTGATGAATTTAATTTAATCTTCCATAAAATTCCTCCACCATTGAAGAAAATTATTCAAAAATATATTAAAATAGTTTTTTTTTTACTTTTTTTTAAATGATTTTTTAATTAATTTGTCTCCATGTGTCATAATTCAAATGTTTTCTTTTTTCCTTTCACAAGGCATCATCACAGCAAAAAATTGCATAATTCCTCCCCAGCTTCATCATTGTAAGGAAGCAACTTCTCTCTGTCTTCCCATCCTCCTCAATCCCAAGTGAACCTCTTCATGCCCTCGTCCTCATTCCTGGTCTTCGAGAGCACAAGCTTCCTCACTTGCTTTCTTTCGATCTTCTTGTCCTCCTACTTCAATGTCCTCTCCATTGCCTTCTTCGAGCAAGCAAGCTGCCTAGCTGTTCATCATCTCGTTCGTTTTCACATTATGCGGAGGCCTTTGCTCAGTATGTAAGGCACTAATTCTTAGAAAACACTAATTCTTGTACTGTTACTTTTTTCTTAGAAAACACTAATTCTTGTAGATGATTTCACACCATGTCTTATGTCTTGAAACTAATATCAGACTCCATACTTGAGTTTCACCGTGTCCTTTCTTGCATGTAAATCCCAGTATAAATCTCTCATCAACAACAACAGGTTTCATTGTTTTTTGGCGACAACTAACGAACTATATAACACATTTATGAGTCATGGTAAAGAGAAACATGTTTTTTTTATCCTGACTTGATCTGACATATATAGTGCTAATTGCCAGTTTTCTCTTCTTTTGTAGTCAAGTGTTAAGATTAACAGAACATGCATACTGCTCGAACAATACTGAGAATGACAGGGCGCCGTCCAATTAAGAATGAGGAGATTGCAGGTGTGTCATCCTTAACTTGAGTGTAAACGTTAGCCTTTTGTTACATCTATCCATGTATGATCGAGGTCCTTCTTATCCTTCTTGCTGGTTTCTCCTTTTATTTTCCTCAAGTTTCATCCCCACAAGATGCTGCCGTTTTCATCAATCCAAAGTATTGCCACTCTCATGAACAGTTTACTAGACGAAGACGCCATATTACACATTGGAAGAGGGGAGATCTTATTGCAAAAGGGTCATTTGCTTCAGTTTACAAATGTTCTAATGAAGATGAATCTTTTTTTTCTGTGAAGAGCGTCTCACTGCGTGAACACAACCATCTTCCCCATCTCAAGAATGAGATTGATATTCTGAAAGGCTTGGATCATGAAAACATAATTCAGTTTTATGGAACACTAAATGATGGAGAAATGCTTTATATTTTTCTAGAGTATGCAAGTCACGGCACCCTCGAACAAGCATATAAGAAACGCCGTTTCCAGGAACCCCAAGTTTCTCATTATACTCGGCAGATATTGCTAGGGTTGAAGTATCTCCACAGTTGCAAAGTGGTTCATGGAGATCTTAAGTGTGCAAACATCTTGGTTACAGAACCAGGCAAAATAAAACTTGCTGATTTTGGTTTGTCGAAAAGGATGGAAGATCATAGCTATGGTTTTCCATCTGATATATGTAGCCTTGGATGCATTGTTCTGGAAATGTCGACCGGAGAGTATCCACAGTGTAATGACAAGGAGGTCATTAGTGTAGAGCTTGCAATTAGAAGCGGAAGAGGGATTATTGTTCCTGCTTATCTCTCAGATACTTCGAAGGACTTCATCAATCAATGCCTGAGGCCAAAAATCAGCGTCCAACTGCTGCCGAGCTTCTAGCTCATCCTTTCGTGAATGAATCATCTTTCCACACAGACTCGTGATCCTAGAGAATTGCTGTTTGGTGCAGGATGAACCTTCAACATTTTTTATTTATTTATTGTATTGTGAACTTGGATTCTAAATTATGTGTGTTCGATCTTCTAGTTTTGATGAATCTGTACTCTGTGATGTTGAACATTCCCAGCTGTACTCCATGAAGCTGGCTAGCTAGCTAGGCAGCCAAGGATATGATTATGTAATTCTTAAAATTGCCTGAAGCCTACGCTCTTTTGAATCAATCGTAGATATTATGCCAGTAATCCCTCTGTTCTTTTTTCTATTAGCCTTTGTTTGGCAAGCTGCTTTAAGTTTTCGATGAAATTTTGAATACTGTCCTAGAATAATTAATAATTCATGAGCTATATATTCAAGAGAAAAACATCTACTAATTGATAAGATCAGATAAGTCTTCTAGTTCTTTATAGTCCAGGCCCTTGATTCAAACATTGAAGTTATTGTATATGAACGTGAAAAATCTGGATTACCATAAAAAATCTGGATTACCATGACTTGCAAGCTCTAGAAAAATATATGCTTGTTCGAGGGTGCCGTGACTTGCAAGCTCTAGAAAAATATAAAACATTTCTCCATCACTTAGTGTTCCGTAATACTGAATTATGTTTTCATGATCATCCAAGAGTTTCAGAATAGCAATATCGTTCTCCAGAAGTTATTGTATGAACGTGAAAAATCTGGATTACCATGAAAAATCTGGCCCATCTCCTCATCCTGAACTACTTTTTACATAAAATGATTTATGGAGTTTTGAATATCAAATAAATAAAATAGAAAGAGATCTAACCCGTTAATAATCATTACCAAACAAACTTGATCTAACCCGCTCATCTCAGTTATCTTCGTAAGAGAACTCTGCCCTGGACAGTTGTATTGAGGAGAAGGCGCAACTTCCAAGTTTCAAAAATCAAATTTCCAAAAATCAAGGGGTGTGGGTGTGGTTGTGTGGGTGGCGGAGTGGTGGAGGAGCTGCTGTAGCGTTGACGTGGGGCAATGGCGGTGGCAGTGTCGACGGTGGGCATTGGTAACACTTTGTGAAGAGCCCAAAAGTATCAATTTGGTGTACGAAATTTGTGACACTAGCCCAGCCACCGAATCCAAACCCAACAATGAGTACCCACACCACTACAAATGTATTGATCACGAACGTTCCTACCCATCTGCCCATATACTTGGGTGGCTGCTCCACTGCATTCTGCAATCACAACGATTAATCACAATATCAGAAAGGCTCACAGATTCACAATGTTCATATTGAAATATGGAGTCAATAAATTAATCGTATTGAGACTTTTTGTTCTTGTGGGACCTCTGGTCCCTCATGTTTTTGTGGGGTCTGTTTATATGTTACTGCTTGTAGCTGACCAGAAAGAAAAGGTGCATCAAAAGAGAAGACAAAACATGAAGAATCAGGTACGAGTAGATACTCTGCGACGTCTGCTGCCAATGCCTTTTTGCAAGCTAATGCCCAAAACAATCATCAACCATATTCTGCTTTTGCTTTTTTATTATTAATTTTGAATCCAGCAGCCAATCATATGGTCTCACCCCACTATTCTGTTCCACCCACACTCTTTTTCTCACATTAAAAGAACTCGGGGAAAAAATATTTCCTAATGTCATGGCGAAGGAACCTCACCTCGCCCAGATGTTCTTTCTCTCAGATCACTCAACCAAAACGACATCGAACTTTCCTTGCAACAGAGTTCGGTTTCTTACTACTTAAGTAACGCGCTTCATGGGGGGGGGGGGTGGGTTTAATGACTTCAGTGGAAGAAGTAATTGATAGGGGAGATGCATAGCCTTTATCTTCAACTGGGCAATAAGAATCCTACAAAATCTTTCCTTAAAAACGAAAGAGTTTTGTGTTAGGTCAGGGGCCAAAACCGGCCAAACCAACCACAAGTCATTGTCAGGGATCTTAGTTGGTTTCGGCTTGATTCGGAGAGTGTGCTTTAATTGTTTTTTTAATTTGATTTTTTGTTTAAAAATATATTAAAATAATATTTTTTATGTTTTAAACATTATTTTTGATATTAATGTATGAAAATTATTTAAAAACACTATTTTTTTTAATTTAAAATAAAAAATAAAAATATTTTTCTTTACAATATTTTTGTCGAGACTTGGGTATGGAATCATGAACTAGGTAATCCGTCCTCTCGACCTATTTTATTTTTCAGATGTGGACACACCACACTAGTCATTAGTTTCAGATATACTGGTGGGGATATATATCATAGTTATTGATCCCGTCCCGGGTACCGTTCCGGATTTGTGTTTGGAACGGAACGTTCCGGTTTCGGTACCGTTCCGGTTTTGTACTATTCATTTTTATTTAATTATATATATGAAAAAAATAAAATATTAATTTAACAGGTATAATTTAAATTCAAGATAAATGAAATTTAAATTATACAATACAAACATAATCTCAAAATTAGAAACATCTCTCAAATTCCAACACTAAAATTATTTTTTTAAAATAAAAATAAAAAATGAATTTAATTATAATTAAAAGATCCAGAATATTTGAAATCTAAGCTACTTATTGTATGTTTTTCAAGTAATTCTATGTTTTTTATGGTTGTTGTATTTGAAATTAATTAATGTTACTTATTATTTTTTAATGTTAGAAAAACTTAAAAAAAACAAAATGAACACATTAAGAAATAATCAATAAGTTCAAACATAACTAATTAAAATACATTCCATTACAAATAATTCAATCAAATTAATTACAAATTAATACCCCTATTTTTTAGGTTAACTATTATTATAGTAATTAATAATTAATTAATATATTAATTAATTATTATTATTATTATATAATAATTAGTATAAAAACTACCCCCACCCATTTGTCCCCTTCATTTTAATAAACAAAACAAAACCCTACCCATCCCTTCTTTTTCTCTAGTCTGCCCTTCAATCCCTTCTTCTTCTTCTTCTTCTTCTGGAGCTTTGATATACGGAGCCTCGCTTCAACTCCATGTTACAAGACGAACTACGGTAATGAGGGAAGCTAATGTCGGTGAAGCCCTCCTTCATCCTTAAAATATCGTCTTTACGCGCGAGTTTGCCATTTGCATTTCTCTTTTCTGCTTTTGAGCAACGTCGATGCGGAAGAACACTATTAGGACTCAGATCTTAATTTTTTATTTTTACTAATATATAATTTATAGGTTGAGTTTTTTTTTTTTTTTTAACTTGGAACGGAACGCCTGCACGAATCAGGCGTTCGTACTGAATCCGACCTAATTGCCGGATTTGGTCGGATTTGACCGGACAAAACGTCGCCGCTTTGTCCCGGATTTTGCATTGGAACGGGCCGTTCCGGCCGTTCCGGCTGGAACGGAACGGAATCAATAACTTTGATATATATA
>JAVHLS010000065.1:0-63402 GCA_032356905.1 Salix exigua
TAAACCTAAACCTAAACCTAAACCTACAAGCCTAAGCCTAAACCTAAGCCCTAAACCTAAACCTAAACCTAAACCTAAACCTAAACCCTAAACCTAAACCTAAACCCTAAACCTAAACCTAAACCTAAACCTAAACCTAAACCTAAACCTAAACCTAAGCACTAAGCCTAAACCTAAACCTAAACCTAAACCTAAACCTAAACCTAAAGCCTAAGCCTAAACCTAAACCTAAACCTAAGCCTAAACCTAAACCTAAACCTAAACCTAAACCTAAACCTAAACCTAAACCTAAACCTAAACCTAAGCCTAAACACTAAACCTAAACCTAAACCTAAACCTAAACCTAAACCCTAAACCTAAACCTAAACCTAAACCTAAACCTAAACCTAAACCTAAACCTAAGCCTAAACCTAAACCTAAACCTAAACCTAAACCTAAACCTAAGCCTAAACCTAAGCCTAAGCCTAAACCTAAGCCTAAGCCCTGAGCCTGAGCCTAAGCCCTAGGCCCTAAGCCTGGGCTCAGGCCTGGGCCTGGGCCTGGGCCTGAGCCTGGGCCTGGGCCTGAGGCCTGGGCCTGAGGCCTGGGCCTGGGCCTGGGCCTGGGCCTGGGCCTGGGCCTGGGCCTGAGGCCTGGGCCTGGGCCTGGGCCTAGGCCTGGGCCTGGGCCTGGGCCTGGGCCTGGGCCTGAGGCCTGAGCCTGGGCCTGGGCCTGGGCCTGGGCCTGGGCCTGGGCCTGGGCCTGGGCCTAGGCCTGGGCCTGAGGCCTGGGCCTGGGCCCTGGGCCTGGGCCTGGGCCTAGGCCTGGGCCTGGGCCTGGGCCTAGGCCTAGGCCTGGGCCTGAGGCCCTAGGCCTGGGCCTGGGCCTGGGCCTGGGCCTGAGGCCTAGGCCTGGGCCTGAGCCTGGGCCTGAGCCTGGGCCTGAGCCTGGGCCTAGGCCTGGGCCCTGGGCCTGGGCCTGGGCCTGGGCCTAGGCCTGGGCCTAGGCCTGGGCCTGAGGCCTGGGCCTGGGCCTGGGCCTGAGCCTAGGCCTAGGCCTGAGGCCTGGGCCTGGGCCTGAGGCCTGGGCCTGAGGCCTGGGCCTGGGCCTGAGCCTAGGCCTGAGGCCTGGGCCTGAGGCCTAGGCCTGAGGCCTAGGCCTGAGGCCTGGGCCTGGGCCTGAGGCCTAGGCCTAGGCCTGGGCCTGAGCCTGGGCCTGGGCCTGGGCCTGGGCCACTAGGCCTGGGCCTAGGCCTGAGCCTGGGCCTGGGCCTGAGGCCTAGGCCTGAGCCTGAGCCTGGGCCTGAGGCCTAGGCCTGAGCCCTAGGCCTGAGCCTGGGCCTGAGCCTAGGCCTGAGGCCTGGGCCTGAGCCTAGGCCTGGGCCTGGGCCTGGGCCTGGGCCTGAGCCTGGGCCTGGGCCTGGGCCTGAGGCCTGGGCCTAGGCCTGGGCCTGAGCCTGGGCCTGAGGCCTGGGCCTAGGCCTAGGCCTGAGCCCTGGGCCTAGGCCTGAGCCTAGGCCTGAGCCTAGGCCTGAGGCCTGAGCCTGAGCCTAGGCCTAGGCCTGAGCCTGAGCCTAGGCCTAGGCCTGAGCCTGGGCCTGAGCCTGAGCCTGGGCCTGGGCCTGAGGCCTGGGCCTAGGCCTGAGGCCTGGGCCTGAGCCTGGGCCTAGGCCTGGGCCTGGGCCTAGGCCTGGGCCTGGGCCTGAGCCTGGGCCTGAGCCTGGGCCTAGGCCTAGGCCTGAGCCTGAGCCTGGGCCTAGGCCTGGGCCTGGGCCTGGGCCTAGGCCTAGGCCTGAGCCCTGAGCCTAGAGCCTAAGCCTAGGCCTAAGCCCTAAGCCTAAGCCTAGGCCTGAGCCTGAGCCTGAGCCTGAGCCCCTGAGCCTGAGCCTGAGCCTGAGCCTAAGCCTGAGCCTAAGCCTAGAGCCTAAGCCTAAGCCTAAGCCTAAACCTAAGCCCTAAACCTAAGCCTAAGCCACAAGCCTAAGCCTAAACCTAAGCCTAAGCCTAAGCCTAAACCTAAGCCTAAGCCTAAGCCTAAGCCTAAACCTAAGCCCTAAGCCTAAACCTAAGCCTAAACCTAAGCCTAAGCCTAAACCTAAGCCTAAACCTGAGCCTAAACCTAAGCCTAAGCCTAAGCCTAAGCCTAAGCCTAAGCCTAAGCCTAAGCCTGAAGCCTAAGCCTAAGCCTAGGCCTGAGCCTAAGCCTAAGCCTGGGCCTGAGCCTAAGCCTAGGCCTAGGCCTGAGCCTGAGCCTGAGCCTAAGCCTGAGCCTGAGCCTGAGGCCTGAGCCTGAGCCTAGGCCTAAGCCTGAGCCTAGGCCTGAGCCTGGGCCTAGGCCTAGGCCTGAGCCTGAGGCCTGAGCCCTGAGGCCTGGGCCTGAGGCCTGGGCCTGAGCCTAGGCCTGGGCCTGGGCCTAGGCCTGAGCCTGGGCCTGGGCCTGAGCCTGGGCCTGGGCCTAGGCCTCAGGCCTAGGCCTGAGCCTAAGGCCTGAGCCTAAGCCTAGGCCTGAGCCTGAGCCTAGGCCTGAGCCTGAGCCTAAGCCTAGGCCTGAAGCCTAAGCCTAGGCCTAAGCCTGAGCCTGAGCCTAAGCCTAAACCTAGGCCTGGGCCTAAGCCTAAGCCTAAGCCTGAAGCCTAAGCCTAAGCCTAAGCCTAAACCTAAGCCTAAGCCTAAACCTAAGCCTAAGCCTAAGCCTAAGCCTAAACCTAAGCCTAAACCTAAACCTAAGCCTAAACCTAAACCCTAAACCTAAGCCTAAGCCTAAGCCTAAGCCTAAACCTAAACCTAAGCCTAAGCCTAAGCCCTAAACCTAAGCCTAAACCTAAGCCTAAGCCTAAACCTAAGCCTAAACCTAAGCCTAAACCTAAGCCTAAGCCTAAGCCCTAAGCCCTAAACCTAAACCTAAACCTAAGCCTAAACCTAAGCCTAAAGCCTAAGCCTAAACCTAAGCCTAAACCTAAGCCTAAGCCTAAGCCTAAACCTAAACCTAGGCCTAGGCCTAGGCCTAGGCCTAAGCCTGAGGCCTAGGCCTGAGCCTGAGCCTGAGCCTAGGCCTGAGCCTAGGCCTGAGCCTGGGCCTGAGCCTGGGCCACTAGGCCTGAGGCCTGGGCCTGAGCCTAGGCCTGGGCCTGGGCCTGAGGCCTGAGCCTAGGCCTGGGCCTGAGCCTAGGCCTGAGCCTAGGCCTAGGCCTGGGCCTAGGCCTGAGCCTGAGGCCTGGGCCTGAGGCCTGAGGCCTGGGCCTAGGCCTGAGGCCTGGGCCTAGGCCTGGGCCTAGGCCTAGGCCTAGGCCTAGGCCTAGGCCTGAGGCCTGAGCCTAGGCCTGAGGCCTGGGCCTAGGCCTGAGGCCTAGGCCTGAGCCCTAGGCCTAAGCCTGAGCCTAAGCCTAGGCCTAAGCCTAAGCCTAAGCCTAAGCCTAAGCCTAAGCCTAAGCCTAAACCTAAGCCTAAACCTAAGCCTAAACCTAAGCCTAAACCTAAACCTAAACCTAAGCCTAAACCTAAGCCTAAGCCTAAGCCTAAACCTAAGCCTAAACCTAAACCTAAGCCTAAGCCTAAACCTAAGCCTAAGCCTAAACCTAAGCCTAAGCCTAAGCCTAAACCTAAACCTAAACCTAAACCTAAACCTAAAGCCTAAACCTAAACCTAAACCTAAACCTAAGCCTAAACCTAAACCTAAGCCTAAACCTAAGCCTAAGCCTAAACCTAAAGCCTAAACCTAAGCCTAAACCTAAGCCTAAGCCTAAGCCTAAGCCTAAACCTAAGCCTAAACCTAAACCTAAGCCTAAGCCTAAACCTAAGCCTAAGCCTAAACCTAAGCCTAAACCTAAGCCTAAACCTAAGCCTAAACCTAAACCTAAGCCTAAGCCTAAACCTAAACCTAAGCCTAAACCTAAGCCTAAACCTAAACCTAAACCTAAGCCTAAACCTAAGCCTAAGCCTAAACCTAAGCCTAAACCTAAACCTAAACCTAAACCTAAGCCTAAACCTAAACCTAAACCTAAACCTAAACCTAAGCCTAAACCTAAACCTAAGCCTAAACCTAAACCTAAACCTAAACCTAAGCCTAAGCCTAAACCTGAGCCTAAGCCTAAGCCTAAGCCTGGGCCTAGGCCTAAGCCTAGGCCTGAGCCTAAGCCTGGGCCTAAGCCTAGGCCTAGGCCTGAGCCTAGGCCTGAGGCCTGAGCCTAGGCCTAAGCCTGAGGCCTGAGCCTGAGGCCTAGGCCTAGGCCTGAGCCTAGGCCTGAGCCTGAGCCTAGGCCTAGGCCTAGGCCTAGGCCTGAGCCTAAGCCTGAAGCCTGGGCCTAGGCCTAGGCCTAGGCCTGAGCCTAGGCCTGAGCCTAGGCCTGGGCCTAGGCCTACAGGCCTGAGCCTGAGCCTGAGCCTAGGCCTGAGCCTAGGCCTGAGCCTAAGCCTAGGCCTAAGCCTAAGCCTGAGCCTAGACCTAAGCCTAAGCCTAAGCCTAGGCCTGAGCCTAAGCCTAAGCCTAAGCCTAAGCCTGAGCCTAAGCCTAAGCCTAGGCCTAAGCCTAGGCCTAAGCCTAAGCCTAAGCCTAGGCCTAAGCCTGAGCCTAAGCCTGAGCCTAGGCCTAGGCCTGAGCCTAGGCCTGAGCCTAAGCCTAGGCCTGAGGCCTGAGCCTAAGCCTAAGCCTAGGCCTGAGCCTAAGCCTAAGCCTAGGCCTAAGCCTAAGCCTAGGCCTAAGCCTAGGCCTAAGCCCTAGGCCTGAGCCTAGGCCTGAGCCTAAGCCTGAGCCTAAGCCTGAGCCTAGGCCTGAGCCCTAGGCCTAAGCCTGAGCCTAAGCCTAGGCCTGAGCCTAAGCCTGAGCCTAGGCCTAGGCCTAAGCCTAGAGCCTAAGCCTGAGCCTAGGCCTAGGCCTAAGCCTAGGCCTAGGCCTGAGCCTAAGCCTAAGCCTAAGCCTAGGCCTGAGCCTAGGCCTAGGCCTGAGCCTAGGCCTAGGCCTAAGCCTAAGCCTGAGCCTGAGCCTAAGCCTGAGCCTAGGCCTAAGCCTAAGCCTAAGCCTAAGCCTAAGCCTGAGCCTAGGCCTAAGCCTAAACCCTAAGCCTAAGCCTAAACCTAAGCCTAGGCCTAAGCCTAAGCCTAAGCCTAAACCTAAACCCTAAACCTAAGCCTAAGCCTAAACCTAAGCCTAAACCTAAACCTAAGCCTAAGCCTAAGCCTAAACCTAAGCCTAAACCTAAGCCTAAACCCTAAGCCTAAGCCTAAACCTAAGCCTAAGCCTAAACCTAAACCTAAGCCTAAACCTGAGCCTAAACCCTAAACCTAAGCCTAAACCTAAGCCTAAACCT
Source organism: Salix exigua (assembly GCA_032356905.1). NCBI lineage: Eukaryota > Viridiplantae > Streptophyta > Magnoliopsida > Malpighiales > Salicaceae > Salix > Salix exigua. The sequence continues at coordinate 5,282 of JAVHLS010000065.1, forward strand.
AAGCCTAAACCTAAGCCTAAGCCTAAACCTAAGCCTAAGCCCTAAACCTAAACCTAAGCCTAAACCTAAACCTAAGCCTAAGCCTAAGCCACCTAAGCCTAAGCCTAGACACCTAAGCCTAAACCTAAGCCTAAGCCTAAGCCTAAGCCTAGGCCTAAGCCTAAGCCTAAGCCTAAGCCTAAGCCTAAACCTAAGCCTAAACCTAAGCCTAAACCTGAGCCTAAGCCTAAGCCTAAACCTAAGCCTAAGCCTAAACCTAAACCTAAACCTAAGCCTAAGCCTAAGCCTAAGCCCTAAGCCTAAGCCTAAGCCTAAACCTAAGCCTAAGCCTAAGCCTAAGCCTAAACCTAAGCCTAAGCCTAAACCTAAGCCTAAGCCTAAGCCTGAGCCTAGGCCTAAGCCTAGGCCTAAGCCTAGGCCTGAGCCTAGGCCTAGGCCCTAGGCCTGAGCCTAAGCCTGGGCCTAGGCCTGAGCCTAGGCCTGAGCCTGGGCCTAGGCCTAGGCCTGAGCCTGAGCCTAGGCCTGAGCCTGGGCCTGGGCCTGGGCCTGAGCCTGGGCCTAGGCCTAGGCCTGAGCCTGGGCCTGGGCACTAGGCCTCAGGCCTAGGCCTAGGCCTGAGCCTGAGGCCTGAGGCCTAGGCCTAAGCCTAGGCCTAGGCCTAGGCCTGAGCCTGAGCCTAGGCCTGAGCCTAGGCCTGAGGCCTGAGCCTAGGCCTGAGCCTAGGCCTGAGCCTAGGCCTGAGCCTGAGCCTAGGCCTAAGCCTAGGCCTAGGCCTAAGCCTGAGCCTAGGCCTAAGCCTAAGCCTAGGCCTAAGCCTAAGCCTGAAGCCTAAGCCTAAGCCTAAGCCTAAGCCTAAGCCTAAACCTAAGCCTAAGCCTAAGCCTAAGCCTAAACCTAAGCCTAAGCCTAAGCCTAAGCCTAAGCCTAAGCCTAAGCCTAAGCCTAAGCCTAAACCTAAGCCTAAGCCTAAACCTAAGCCTAAGCCTAAACCTAAGCCCTAAGCCTAAACCTAAACCTAAACCTAAGCCTAAACCTAAGCCTAAGCCTAAGCCTAAGCCTAAGCCTAAGCCTAAACCTAAACCTAAACCTACAAGCCTAAACCTAAGCCTAAGCCTAAACCTAAACCTAAGCCTAAACCTAAACCTAAGCCACTAAACCTAAGCCTAAACCTAAGCCTAAGCCTAAACCTAAGCCTAAGCCTAAGCCTGAAGCCTAGGCCTAAGCCTAGGCCTGAGCCTAAGCCTAAGCCTAAAGCCTAAGCCTAAGCCTGAGCCTAAGCCTAAGCCTAAGCCTAAGCCCTAAGCCTAGGCCTAAGCCTAAGCCTAGGCCTAAGCCTAAGCCTAAAGCCTGAGCCTAAGCCTGAGCCTAAGCCTGAGCCTAAGCCTAAGCCCTAAGCCTAGGCCTAAGCCTGAGCCTAAGCCTAGGCCTAAGCCTAAGCCTGAAACCTAAGCCTAAGCCTAAACCTAAGCCTAAGCCTAAGCCTAAGCCTAAGCCTAAGCCTAAGCCTAAACCTAAGCCTAAGCCTAAACCTAAGCCTAAGCCTAAACCTAAACCTAAACCTAAGCCTAAGCCTAAGCCTAAACCTAAACCTAAACCTAAACCTAAGCCTAAACCTAAACCTAAGCCTAAACCTAAGCCTAAGCCTAAACCTAAACCTAAACCTAAGCCTAAACCTAAGCCTAAACCTAAACCTAAACCTAAGCCTAAGCCTAAGCCTAAACCTAAACCTAAGCCTAAACCTAAGCCTAAGCCTAAACCTAAACCTAAACCTAAACCTAAGCCTAAGCCTAAACCTAAACCCTAAACCTAAGCCTAAACCTAAACCTAAGCCTAAGCCTAAGCCTAAGCCTAAACCTAAGCCTAAGCCTAAGCCTAAACCTAAGCCTAAACCTAAGCCCTAAGCCTAAACCTAAGCCTAAGCCTAAACCTAAGCCTAAACCTAAACCTAAGCCTAAACCTAAACCTAAACCTAAGCCTAAACCTAAACCTAAACCCTAAGCCTAAACCTAAGCCTAAACCTAAGCCTAAACCTAAACCTAAACCTAAACCTAAGCCTAAACCTAAGCCCTAAACCTAAACCTAAACCTAAACCTAAACCTAAACCTAAGCCTAAGCCTAAACCTAAACCTAAGCCTAAGCCTAAACCTAAACCTAAGCCTAAACCTAAACCTAAACCTAAGCCTAAACCTAAACCTAAACCTAAACCTAAGCCTAAACCTAAACCTAAACCTAAACCTAAGCCCTAAGCCTAAGCCTAAGCCTAAACCTAAGCCTAAACCTAAGCCTAAACCTAAGCCTAAGCCTAAGCCTAGGCCTAAGCCTAGGCCTGAGCCTGAGCCTAAGCCTAGGCCTGAGCCCTAAGCCTAGGCCTGAGCCTAGGCCTAGGCCTAGGCCTGAGCCTAAGCCTGAGCCTAGGCCTGGGCCTGAGGCCTAGGCCTAGGCCTGAGCCTAGGCCTAGGCCTGGGCCTGAGGCCTGGGCCTAGGCCTAGGCCTGAGGCCTGAGCCTGAGGCCTAGGCCTGGGCCTAGGCCTGAGCCTGAGGCCTAGGCCTGGGCCTAGGCCTAGGCCTGAGCCTAGGCCTGAGCCTGGGCCTGGGCCTGAGCCTAGGCCTAGGCCTAGGCCTAGGCCTGAGCCTGGGCCTAGGCCTAGGCCTGAGGCCTGAGCCTAGGCCTGGGCCTGAGGCCTGAGGCCTAGGCCTGAGGCCTAGGCCTGAGGCCTAGGCCTGAGGCCTGAGCCTGAGCCTAGGCCTAGGCCTGAGGCCTAGGCCTGAGGCCTAGGCCTGAGCCTGAGCCTAGGCCTGAGCCTAGGCCTAGGCCTGAGCCTAAGCCTAGGCCTGAGGCCTAGGCCTAGGCCTGAGCCTGAGCCTAGGCCTGGGCCTAAGCCTAGGCCTAAGCCTAAGCCTAGGCCTGAGCCTAGGCCTGAGCCTGAGCCTGAGCCTAGGCCTAGGCCTAAGCCTGAGCCCTGAGGCCTAAGCCTAGGCCTAGGCCTGAGCCTGAGCCTAAGCCTAGGCCTAGGCCTGAGCCTAGGCCTGGAAGCCTGAGCCTAGGCCTAGGCCTGAGCCCTAAGCCTGAGCCTAGGCCTAAGCCTGAGCCTAAGCCTAGGCCTGAGCCTAAGCCTAAGCCTAGGCCTGAAGCCTAAGCCTAGGCCTAAGCCTAAGCCTAAGCCTAAGCCTAAGCCTAAGCCTAAGCCTAAGCCTGAGCCTAGGCCTGAGCCTAAGCCTAAGCCTAAGCCCTAAGCCTAAGCCTAAACCTAAGCCTAAGCCTAAGCCTAAGCCTAAGCCTAAACCTAAGCCTAAGCCTAAGCCTAAACCTAAGCCTAAGCCTAAACCTGAGCCTAAGCCTAAGCCTAAACCTAAGCCTAAACCTAAACCTAAGCCTAAACCTAAGCCTAAACCTAAGCCTAAGCCTAAACCTAAGCCTAAACCTAAGCCCTAAGCCTAAGCCTAAACCCTAAGCCTAAGCCTAAGCCTAAGCCTAAACCTAAGCCTAAGCCTAAGCCTAAGCCTGACACCTAAGCCTAAGCCTAAACCTAAACCTAAACCTAAACCTAAGCCTAAACCTAAGCCTAAACCTAAGCCTAAACCTAAGCCTAAGCCTAAGCCTAAACCTAAGCCTAAGCCTAAACCTAAGCCTAAACCCTAAGCCTAAGCCTAAGCCTAAACCTAAAGCCTAAACCTAAGCCTAAGCCTAAACCTAAGCCTAAGCCTAAACCTAAACCTAAGCCTAAGCCTAAGCCTAAACCTAAGCCTAAACCTAAACCTAAGCCTAAACCTAAACCTAAGCCTAAACCTAAGCCTAAACCTAAGCCTAAACCTAAGCCTAAGCCTAAACCTAAGCCTAAACCTAAACCTAAGCCTAAGCCTAAACCTAAACCTAAGCCTAAACCTAAGCCTAAACCTAAACCTAAGCCTAAACCTAAGCCTAAACCTAAACCTAAACCTAAGCCTAAACCTAAACCTAAGCCTAAACCTAAACCTAAGCCTAAACCTAAGCCTAAACCTAAACCTAAGCCTAAACCTAAACCTAAACCTAAACCTAAACCTAAACCTAAACCTAAACCTAAACCTAAACCTAAACCTAAACCTAAACCTAAACCTAAGCCTAAACCTAAGCCTAAACCTAAACCTAAACCTAAACCTAAACCTAAACCTAAGCCTAAACCTAAACCTAAACCTAAGCCTAAACCTAAACCTAAACCTAAGCCTAAACCTAAGCCTAAACCTAAGCCTAAACCTAAGCCTAAGCCTAAGCCTAAGCCTAAACCTAAGCCTAAGCCTAAACCTAAGCCTGAGCCTAAGCCTAAGCCTAGGCCTAAGCCTAAGCCTGAGCCTAGGCCTAGGCCTAAGCCTAGGCCTAAGCCTGAGCCTAAGCCTAAGCCTAGGCCTAAGCCTGAGCCTAAGCCTGAGCCTAAGCCTGAGCCTAGGCCTAAGCCTAGGCCTGAGCCTAAGCCTAAGCCTAAGCCTAAGCCCTAGGCCTAGGCCTGGGCCTAGGCCTAAGCCTAGGCCTGAGCCTAGGCCTGAGCCTAAGCCTAAGCCTAAGCCTAAGCCTAAGCCTGAGCCTAAGCCTAAGCCTAAGCCCTAAGCCTAAGCCTAAGCCTAGGCCTAAGCCTAAGCCTAAGCCTGAGCCTAAGCCTGAGCCTAAGCCCTAAGCCTAAGCCTAAGCCTAAGCCTAAACCTAAGCCTAAGCCTAAGCCTAAACCTAAGCCTAAACCTAAGCCTAAGCCTGAGCCTAAACCTAAGCCTAAGCCTAAGCCTAAGCCTAAGCCTAAACCTAAGCCTAAACCTAAGCCTAAACCTAAACCTAAACCTAAGCCTAAACCTAAACCTAAGCCTAAGCCTAAACCTAAGCCTAAGCCTAAGCCTAAACCTAAGCCTAAGCCTAAACCTAAGCCTAAGCCTAAGCCTAAACCTAAGCCTAAGCCTAAACCCTAAACCTAAACCTAAACCTAAACCTAAACCCTAAGCCTAAGCCTAAACCTAAAGCCTAAGCCTAAGCCTAAGCCTAAGCCTAAACCTAAACCACTAAGCCTAAACCTAAGCCTAAGCCTAAGCCTAAACCTAAGCCTAAGCCTAAGCCTAAACCTAAACCTAAGCCTAAGCCTAAACCTAAACCTAAGCCTAAGCCTAAACCTAAACCTAAACCTAAGCCTAAACCTAAACCTAAGCCTAAACCTAAGCCTAAACCTAAACCTAAACCTAAGCCTAAGCCTAAGCCTAAACCTAAGCCTAAACCTAAGCCTAAACCTAAGCCTAAACCTAAGCCTAAACCTAAACCTAAACCTAAACCTAAGCCTAAGCCTAAACCTAAACCTAAGCCTAAACCTAAACCTAAGCCTAAACCTAAACCTAAGCCTAAACCTAAACCTAAACCTAAGCCTAAACCTAAGCCTAAGCCTAAACCTAAGCCTAAACCTAAACCTAAGCCTAAGCCTAAACCTAAGCCTAAGCCTAAGCCTAAGCCTAAACCTAAACCTAAACCTAAGCCTAAACCTAAACCTAAGCCTAAACCTAAACCTAAGCCTAAACCTAAGCCTAAACCTAAACCTAAACCTAAACCTAAACCTAAACCTAAGCCTAAACCTAAACCTAAACCTAAGCCTAAACCTAAACCTAAGCCTAAACCTAAGCCTAAACCTAAACCTAAGCCTAAACCTAAACCTAAGCCTAAACCTAAGCCTAAACCTAAGCCTAAGCCTAAACCTAAGCCTAAACCTAAACCTAAACCTAAGCCTAAACCTAAACCTAAGCCTAAGCCTAAACCTAAGCCTAAACCTAAGCCTAAGCCTAAGCCTAAGCCTAAGCCTAAGCCTAAACCTAAGCCTAAACCCTAAACCTAAGCCTAAGCCTAAGCCTAAACCTAAGCCTAAGCCTAAGCCTAAGCCTAAGCCTAAGCCTAAGCCTAAGCCTAAGCCTAAGCCTAAGCCTAGGCCTAGACCTAAGCCTAAGCCTAAGCCTAAACCTAAGCCTAAGCCTAAGCCTAAGCCTACAAGCCTGAAGCCTAAGCCTAAGCCTAAGCCTAGGCCTAAGCCTAAGCCTAAACCTAAGCCTAAGCCTAAGCCTAAGCCTAAGCCCTAAGCCTAAGCCTAAGCCTAAGCCTAAGCCTAAGCCTAAGCCTAAGCCTAAAGCCTAAGCCTAAGCCTAAGCCTAAGCCTAAACCTAAGCCTAAGCCTAAACCTAAGCCTAAACCTAAGCCTAAGCCTAAACCTAAGCCTAAACCTACAAGCCTAAACCTAAACCTAAGCCTAAACCTAAGCCTAAACCTAAACCTAAACCTAAGCCTAAACCTAAGCCTAAGCCTAAACCTAAGCCTAAACCTAAGCCTAAACCCTAAGCCTAAGCCTAAACCTAAGCCTAAGCCTAAACCTAAACCTAAACCTAAACCTAAGCCTAAACCTAAACCTAAACCTAAACCTAAGCCTAAACCTAAGCCTAAACCTAAACCTAAGCCTAAGCCTAAGCCTAAGCCTAAACCTAAGCCTAAACCTAAACCTAAACCCTAAACCTAAGCCTGAGCCTAAGCCTGAGCCTAAGCCTAAGCCTAAACCTAAGCCTAAACCTAAGCCTAAACCTAAGCCTAAGCCTAAGCCTAAACCTAAGCCTAAGCCTAAACCTAAGCCTAAGCCTAAGCCTAAACCTAAGCCTAAGCCTAAGCCTAAACCTAAGCCTAAGCCTAAGCCTAAGCCTAAGCCTAGGCCTAAGCCTAAGCCTAAACCTAAGCCTAAGCCTGAGCCTAAGCCTAAGCCTAAGCCTGAAGCCTAAGCCTAAACCTAAGCCTAAGCCTAAGCCTAAGCCTAAGCCTGAGCCTAAGCCTAAGCCTAAGCCTGAAGCCTAAGCCTAAGCCTAAGCCTAAGCCTAAGCCTAAACCTAAGCCTAGGCCTAAGCCTAAACCTAAGCCTAAACCTAAGCCCTAAGCCTAAGCCTAAGCCTAAGCCTAAGCCTAAGCCTAAACCCTAAGCCTAAAGCCTAAACCTAAGCCTAAACCTAAGCCTAAACCTAAGCCTAAGCCTAAACCTAAACCTAAGCCTAAACCTAAACCTAAACCTAAACCTAAGCCTAAACCTAAGCCTAAACCTAAACCTAAGCCTAAACCTAAGCCTAAACCTAAGCCTAAGCCTAAACCTAAGCCTAAACCTAAACCTAAACCTAAGCCTAAACCTAAGCCTAAGCCTAAACCTAAACCTAAACCTAAGCCTAAGCCTAAACCTAAGCCTAAACCTAAGCCTAAGCCTAAGCCCTAAGCCTAAGCCTAAGCCTGAGCCTAGAGCCTAGGCCTAAGCCTAGGCCTAAGCCTAAGCCTAGGCCTAGGCCTAAGCCTGAGCCTAAGCCTAAGCCACCTAAGCCTAGGCCTAAGCCTAAGCCTGAGCCTAGGCCTAGGCCTGGGCCACTAGGCCTAGGCCTGGGCCTGGGCCTAGGCCTAGGCCTAGGCCTAGGCCTGAGCCTGAGCCTGGGCCTGGGCCTAGGCCTGGGCCTGGGCCTAGGCCTGAGGCCTGGGCCCTAGGCCTGAGGCCTGGGCCTAGGCCTAGGCCTAGGCCTGGGCCTAGGCCTGGGCCTAGGCCTGAGCCTGAGCCTAGGCCTAGGCCTGGGCCTAGGCCTAGGCCTGAGCCCTGGGCCTAGGCCTAGGCCTGAGCCTGAGCCCTGAGGCCTGGGCCTAGGCCTGGGCCTGAGCCTAGGCCTGGGCCTAAGCCTAGGCCTGAGCCTGGGCCTGGGCCTGAGCCTAGGCCTGAGCCTAGGCCTGGGCCTAGGCCTGGGCCTGAGCCTAAGCCTGGGCCTGAGCCTAGGCCTAAGCCTAGGCCTAGGCCTGAGCCTGAGCCTAGGCCTAGGCCTAGGCCTGAGCCTAAGCCTGAGCCTACAAGCCTAGGCCCTAAGCCTAAGCCTAAGCCTAAGCCTAAGCCTAAGCCTAAGCCTAAGCCTAAGCCTAAGCCTAAGCCTGAGCCTAAGCCTAAACCTGAGCCTAAGCCTAAGCCCTAAGCCTAAGCCTAAGCCTAAGCCTAAACCTAAGCCTAAGCCTAAGCCTAAGCCTAAACCTAAGCCTAAGCCTAAGCCTAAGCCTAAACCTAAGCCTAAGCCTAAGCCTAAGCCTAAGCCTAAGCCTAAGCCTAAACCTAAGCCTAAGCCTAAACCTAAGCCTAAACCTAAGCCTAAACCTAAACCTAAGCCTAAACCTAAGCCTAAGCCTAAGCCTAAGCCTAAGCCTAAGCCTAAGCCCTAAGCCTAAGCCTAAGCCTAAGCCTAGGCCTAAGCCTAAGCCTAAGCCTAGGCCTAAGCCTGGGCCTAAGCCTAGGCCTAAGCCTGAGCCTAGGCCTGAGCCTAAGCCTAAGCCTGAGCCTAAGCCTGGGCCACAGGCCTGGGCCTAAGCCTAGGCCTAGGCCTAGGCCTGGGCCTGGGCCTGGGCCTGAGCCTGAGGCCTGGGCCTGGGCCTAGGCCTAGGCCTGGGCCTGGGCCTGGGCCTAAGCCTAGGCCTAGGCCTAGGCCTGAGCCTGGGCCTGAGCCTAAGCCTAGGCCTAGGCCTAAGCCTGAGCCTAGGCCTAGGCCTGAGCCCTAGGCCTGAGCCTAGGCCTAGGCCTAGGCCTAGGCCTGAGCCTGAGCCTAGGCCTGAAGCCTAGGCCTAGGCCTAGGCCTGAGCCTAGGCCTGAGCCTAGGCCTAGGCCTGAGCCTGGGCCTAGGCCTAGGCCTAGGCCTGGGCCTAGGCCTGAGCCTAGGCCTAGGCCTAGGCCTGAGCCTAGGCCTAGGCCTAGGCCTGAGCCTAGGCCTGAGCCTAGGCCTGAGGCCTGGGCCTAGGCCTGAGCCTGAGGCCCTAGGCCTGAGGCCTGGGCCTGGGCCTAGGCCTAGGCCTAGGCCTGGGCCTGGGCCTAGGCCTAGGCCTAGGCCTAGGCCTGGGCCTAGGCCTGGGCCTGAGCCTGGGCCTGAGGCCTGGGCCTGAGGCCTGAGGCCTGGGCCTGGAGCCTGGGCCTGGGCCTGGGCCTGAGGCCTGGGCCTGAGGCCTGGGCCTGAGCCTAGGCCTGAGCCTGAGCCTAGGCCTAAGCCTGAGCCTAAGCCTGAGCCTAAGCCTAGGCCTAAGCCTAAGCCTAAGCCTGAGCCTAAGCCTAAGCCTAAGCCTAAGCCTAAACCTAAACCTAAGCCTAAGCCTAAACCTAAGCCTAAACCTAAGCCTAAACCTAAACCTAAGCCTAAGCCTAAGCCTAAGCCTAAACCTAAACCTAAGCCTAAACCTAAACCTAAGCCTAAACCTAAGCCTAAACCTAAACCTAAGCCTAAACCTAAGCCTAAACCTAAGCCTAAGCCTAAGCCTAAGCCTAAACCTAAGCCTAAACCTAAACCTAAGCCTGAGCCTAAACCTAGGCCTAAGCCTAGGCCTAAGCCTGGGCCTAGGCCTGGGCCTAGGCCTGAGCCTGGGCCTAGGCCTGAGCCTGAGCCTGAGCCTGAGCCTGGGCCTAGGCCTGAGCCTGGGCCTAGGCCTAGGCCTGAGCCTAGGCCTGGGCCTAGGCCTGAGCCTGGGCCTGAGGCCTAGGCCTGGGCCTGAGGCCTGGGCCTAGGCCTGGGCCTAGGCCTGGGCCTGGGCCTGGGCCTAGGCCTGGGCCTGGGCCTGGGCCCTAGGCCTAGGCCTGGGCCTGAGCCTGGGCCTAGGCCTGGGCCTAGGCCTAGGCCTGAGCCTAGGCCTGAGCCTGGGCCTGGGCCTGAGGCCTAGGCCTGGGCCCTGGGCCTGGGCCTGGGCCTAGGCCTGGGCCTAGGCCTGGGCCTGAGGCCTGGGCCTGGGCCTGGGCCTGAGCCTGGGCCTGAGGCCTAGGCCTGGGCCCTGGGCCTAGGGCCTGGGCCTGGGCCTGGGCCTAGGCCTGAGCCTGGGCCTGGGCCTGGGCCTGGGCCTGGGCCTAGGCCTGAGCCTGGGCCTAGGCCTAGGCCTGAGGCCTAGGCCTGGGCCTGGGCCTGGGCCTGGGCCTGGGCCTAGGCCTGGGCCTAGGCCTGGGCCTGAGGCCTGGGCCACTGAGGCCTGGGCCTGAGGCCTAGGCCTGAGCCTAGGCCTAGGCCTAGGCCTGAGCCTAGGCCTGAGCCTGAGCCTAAGCCTAGGCCTGAGCCTAAGCCTAAGCCTAAGCCTGAGCCTAAGCCTAAGCCTAAGCCTAAGCCTAAGCCTGAGCCTAAGCCTAAGCCTAAGCCTAAGCCTAAGCCTAAGCCTAGGCCTAAGCCTAGGCCTAAGCCTAAACCTAAGCCTAAGCCTAAGCCTAAACCCTAAGCCCTAAGCCTAAGCCTAAACCTAAGCCTAAGCCTAAGCCTAAGCCTAAGCCTAAGCCTAAGCCTAAACCTAAACCTAAACCTAAGCCTAAGCCTAAACCTAAGCCTAAACCTAAGCCTAAACCTAAGCCTAAACCTAAACCTAAGCCTAAGCCTAAGCCTAAGCCTAAGCCTAAACCTAAGCCTAAGCCTAAACCTAAGCCTAAACCTAAACCTAAGCCCTAAGCCTAAACCTAAGCCTAAACCTAAACCTAAGCCTAAGCCTAAACCTAAGCCTAAGCCTAAGCCTAAACCTAAGCCTAAGCCTAAGCCTAAGCCTAAACCTAAGCCTAAGCCTAAACCTAAGCCTAAACCTAAGCCTAAGCCTAAGCCTAAACCTAAGCCTAAACCCTAAGCCTAAGCCCTGAAGCCTAAGCCTAGACCTAAGCCTAAGCCTAAGCCTAAGCCTAAGCCTAAACCTAAGCCTAAACCTAAGCCCTAAACCTAAGCCTAAGCCTAGGCCTAAGCCTAAGCCTGAGCCTAGGCCTGGGCCTAGGCCTGGGCCCTGAGGCCTGGGCCTGGGCCTGGGCCTGGGCCTAGGCCTGAGGCCTAGGCCTGAGGCCTGGGCCTGAGCCTGGGCCTGAGGCCTGGGCCTAGGCCTAGGCCTGGGCCTGGGCCTGGGCCTGAGGCCTAGGCCTGGGCCTAGGCCTGAGGCCTGAGGCCTGAGCCTAGGCCTGGGCCTGGGCCTGAGGCCTGGGCCTGAGGCCTGAGCCTGGGCCTGAGGCCTGGGCCTGAGGCCTGGGCCTGGGCCACTGAGGCCTGGGCCTAGGCCTGAGGCCTAGGCCTGAGCCTAGGCCCTGAGCCTAGGCCTAGGCCTGAGCCTAGGCCTAGGCCTGAGGCCTGGGCCTAGGCCTGGGCCTAGGCCTGGGCCTGGGCCTGGGCCTGAGGCCTGGGCCTAGGCCTGAGGCCTAGGCCTGGGCCTGGGCCTAGGCCTAGGCCTAGGCCTGAGCCTAGGCCTGAGGCCTGAGCCTAGGCCTGGGCCTGGGCCTGAGGCCTAGGCCTGGGCCTGAGGCCTGGGCCTGAGGCCTGGGCCTGGGCCTAGGCCTAGGCCTGGGCCTAGGCCTAGGCCTGGGCCTGGGCCCTGGGCCTAGGCCTGAGGCCTGGGCCTAGGCCTAGGCCTGGGCCTGGGCCTAGGCCTAGGCCTAGGCCTGGGCCTAGGCCTAGGCCTGAGCCTAGGCCTAGGCCTGAGCCTGAGGCCTGAGCCTAGGCCTGAGCCTAGGCCTAGGCCTAAGCCTGAGCCTAGGCCTAAGCCTGAGCCTGAGCCTAGGCCTGAGCCTAAGCCTAGGCCTGAGCCTAAGCCTAGGCCTAAGCCTGAAGCCTAAGCCTAGGCCTAAGCCTAGGCCTGAGCCTAAGCCTAGAGCCCTGAAGCCTGAGCCTAAGCCTAGGCCTAAGCCTAAGCCTAAGCCTAGGCCTAAGCCTGAGCCTAAGCCTAAGCCTAAGCCTAAGCCTAAGCCTAAGCCTAAGCCTGAGCCTAAGCCTAGGCCTAAGCCTAGGCCTGAGCCTAGGCCTAGGCCTAAGCCCTAAGGCCTAGGCCTAGGCCTGAGCCTGGGCCTGGGCCTGAGGCCTGGGCCTGAGGCCTGGGCCTGGGCCTAGGCCTGGGCCTGGGCCTGGGCCTGGGCCTGGGCCTGAGGCCTGGGCCTGGGCCTGGGCCTGGGCCTGGGCCTGGGCCTAGGCCTGAGGCCTGGGCCTAGGCCTGGGCCTGGGCCTAGGCCTGGGCCTGGGCCTGGGCCTGAGGCCTGGGCCTGGGCCTGGGCCTGAGCCTAGGCCTGGGCCTGAGCCTGGGCCTGAGCCTGGGCCTGGGCCCTAGGCCTGGGCCTAGGCCTGGGCCCTAGGCCTGAGGCCTGGGCCTAGGCCTGAGCCTAGGCCTGGGCCTAGGCCTAGGCCTAGGCCTGGGCCTGAGCCTAGGCCTGAGCCTGAGCCTAAGCCTAAGCCTAAGCCTAAGCCTAAGCCTAAGCCTAAGCCTAAGCCTAAGCCTAAACCTAAGCCTAAGCCTAAGCCTAAGCCTAAACCTAAGCCTAAGCCTAAACCTAAGCCTAAGCCTAAGCCTAAGCCTGAGCCTAAGCCTAAACCTAAGCCTAAGCCTAAGCCTAAGCCTAAGCCTAAGCCTAAGCCTAAACCTAAGCCTAAACCTAAGCCTAAGCCTAAGCCTAAGCCTAAGCCTAAGCCTAAGCCTAAGCCTGAGCCTAAGCCTAAGCCTAAGCCTAAGCCTGAGCCTAAGCCCTAAGCCTAGGCCTGAGCCTAGGCCTAGGCCTGAGCCTAGGCCTGGGCCTAGGCCTGAGCCTAGGCCTAGGCCTGGGCCTAGGCCTAGGCCTGGGCCTAGGCCTGAGGCCTGGGCCTGGGCCTAGGCCTGGGCCTGGGCCTAGGCCTGGGCCTGGGCCTGAGGCCTGGGCCTGGGCCTGAGGCCCTGGGCCTGAGCCTGGGCCTAGGCCTGGGCCTGGGCCTGGGCCTAGGCCTGGGCCTGAGGCCTGGGCCTGGGCCTGGGCCTGGGCCTGAGGCCTGGGCCCTAGGCCTGGGCCTGGGCCTGGGCCTGGGCCTGGGCCTGGGCCTGGGCCTGGGCCTGGGCCTAGGCCTGGGCCTGGGCCTGGGCCTGGGCCTGGGCCTGAGGCCTGGGCCTGGGCCTGGGCCTGGGCCTGGGCCTGGGCCCTGGGCCTAGGCCTGGGCCTGGGCCTGGGCCTGGGCCTGGGCCTGAGGCCTGGGCCTGGGCCTGGGCCTGGGCCTGGGCCTGGGCCTGGGCCTAGGCCTGGGCCTAGGCCTGGGCCTGGGCCTGGGCCTAGGCCTGGGCCTGGGCCTGGGCCCTGGGCCTGGGCCTGGGCCTGGGCCTGGGCCTAGGCCTGGGCCTGGGCCTGAGGCCTGGGCCTGAGGCCTGGGCCTGGGCCTGGGCCTAGGCCTGGGCCTGGGCCTGAGCCTAGGCCTGGGCCTAGGCCTGAGCCTGAGCCTGAGGCCTGAGCCTAGGCCTGAGCCTAGGCCTGAGCCTAAGCCTGAGCCACTAGGCCTAAGCCTAAGCCTAAGCCTAGGCCTGAGCCTAAGCCTAAGCCTAAGCCTAAGCCTAAGCCTAGGCCTGAGCCTAAGCCTAAGCCTAAGCCTAAGCCTAAGCCTAAGCCTAAGCCTAAACCTAAGCCTAAGCCTAAACCTAAGCCTAAGCCTAAGCCTAAGCCTAAGCCTAAACCTAAGCCTAAGCCTAAACCTAAGCCTAAACCTAAACCTAAGCCTAAGCCTAAGCCTAAACCTAAGCCTAAGCCTAAGCCTAAACCTAAGCCTAAACCTAAGCCTAAGCCTAAGCCTAAGCCTGAGCCTAAGCCCTAAGCCTAAGCCTAAGCCTAAGCCTAAGCCTGAGCCTAAACCTAAGCCTAAGCCTAAGCCTAAGCCTAAGCCTAAGCCTAAGCCTAAACCTAAGCCTAAGCCTAAGCCTAAGCCTAAGCCTAAACCTAAGCCTAAGCCTAAGCCTGAGCCTAAAGCCTAAGCCTGAGCCTAAGCCTAAGGCCTAAGCCTAAGCCCTAAGCCTAAGCCTAAGCCTAGGCCTAAGCCTAAGCCTAGGCCTAAGCCTGAGCCTAGGCCTAGGCCTAAGCCTAGGCCTGGGCCTAGGCCTAGGCCTGAGCCTGAGCCTAGGCCTGGGCCTGAGCCTAGGCCTGAGCCTGGGCCTAGGCCTAGGCCTGAGGCCTGGGCCTGAGCCTGGGCCTAGGCCTGAGCCTAGGCCTGAGGCCTGGGCCTGGGCCTAGGCCTGGGCCTAGGCCTGGGCCTGGGCCTGGGCCTGGGCCTAGGCCTGGGCCTGAGCCTGGGCCTGAGCCTAGGCCTGAGGCCTAGGCCTGGGCCTAGGCCTAGGCCTAGGCCTGAGCCTGGGCCTAGGCCTGGGCCTGGGCCTGAGGCCTGAGCCTAGGCCTGGGCCTAGGCCTAGGCCTAGGCCTAGGCCTGAGCCTGGGCCTAGGCCTAGGCCTGAAGCCTAGGCCTAGGCCTAAGCCTGAGCCTAAGCCTAAGCCTAAGCCTAAGCCTAAACCTAAGCCTAAGCCTGAGCCTAAGCCTAAGCCTAAGCCTAGGCCTAAGCCTAAGCCTAAGCCTAAGCCTAAACCTAAGCCTAAGCCTAAGCCTAAACCTAAACCTAAGCCTAAGCCTAAACCTAAGCCTAAGCCTAAACCTAAGCCTAAGCCTAAGCCTAAACCTAAGCCTAAGCCTAAGCCTAAGCCTAAGCCTAAGCCTAAGCCTAAGCCTAAGCCTAAACCTAAGCCTGAGCCTAAGCCTAAGCCTAAACCTAAGCCTAAGCCTAAGCCTAAGCCCTGAAGCCTAAGCCTAAGCCTAGGCCTAAGCCTAAGCCTAAGCCTAAGCCTAGGCCTAAGCCTAAGCCTAAGCCTAAGCCTAAGCCTAAGCCTAAGCCTAAGCCTAAGCCTAAGCCTAAGCCTAAGCCTAAGCCTAAACCTAAGCCTAAGCCTAAGCCTAAACCTAAGCCTAAACCTAAGCCTAAGCCTAAGCCTAAACCTAAGCCTAAACCTAAACCTAAGCCTAAGCCTAAACCTAAGCCTAAACCTAAACCTAAGCCTAAACCTAAACCTAGGCCTAAGCCTAAGCCTAAGCCTAAGCCTAAGCCTAAGCCTAAGCCTAAACCTAAGCCTGAGCCTAAGCCTAAGCCTAGGCCTAGGCCTGAGGCCTAGGCCTGGGCCTAGGCCTGAGCCTGGGCCTGAGCCTGGGCCTAGGCCTGGGCCTGGGCCTGGGCCTGGAGCCTAGGCCTAGGCCTGGGCCTGGGCCTGGGCCTAGGCCTGGGCCTAGGCCTGAGGCCTGGGCCTAGGCCTAGGCCTGAGCCTGAGGCCTAGGCCTGGGCCTAGGCCTAGGCCTGAGGCCTGGGCCTGGGCCTGAGCCTGAGCCTAGGCCTGAGGCCTGAGCCTAGGCCTAGGCCTGGGCCTAGGCCTGGGCCTAGGCCTGAGGCCTGGGCCTGGGCCTGGGCCTGAGGCCTGGGCCTAGGCCTGGGCCCTAGGCCTGGGCCTAGGCCTGGGCCTGGGCCTAGGCCTGGGCCTAGGCCTGAGGCCTGGGCCTGGGCCTGGGCCTGAGGCCTGGGCCTGGGCCTAGGCCTGGGCCTGGGCCTGGGCCTGGGCCTAGGCCTGGGCCTAGGCCCTGGGCCTGAGGCCTGGGCCTGGGCCTAGGCCTGAGCCTGAGCCTAGGCCTAGGCCTGGGCCTGAGGCCTGGGCCTGGGCCTAGGCCTGGGCCTGGGCCTGGGCCTGAGGCCTGGGCCTGGGCCTAGGCCTGGGCCTGGGCCTGAGGCCTGGGCCTAGGCCTGGGCCTGAGGCCTGGGCCTGGGCCTGGGCCTAGGCCTGGGCCTAGGCCTGGGCCTGGGCCTGAGGCCTGGGCCTGGGCCTGGGCCTGGGCCTGGGCCTGAGGCCTGGGCCTAGGCCTGGGCCTGGGCCTGGGCCCTGAGCCTGAGGCCTGGGCCCTGGGCCTGGGCCTAGGCCTGGGCCTGGGCCTGGGCCTGAGGCCTGGGCCTGGGCCTGGGCCTGGGCCTGGGCCTGGGCCTGGGCCTGGGCCTGGGCCTGGGCCTGGGCCTGAGGCCTGGGCCTGGGCCTGGGCCTGGGCCTGGGCCTGGGCCTAGGCCTGGGCCTGGGCCTAGGCCTGGGCCTGGGCCTAGGCCTGGGCCTGGGCCTGGGCCTGGGCCTGGGCCTGAGGCCTGGGCCCTAGGCCTGGGCCTAGGCCTGGGCCTAGGCCTGGGCCTAGGCCTGGGCCTGGGCCTGGGCCTAGGCCTGGGCCTGGGCCTAGGCCTGGGCCTGAGCCTGGGCCTAGGCCTGGGCCTGAGGCCTGGGCCTGGGCCTGGGCCTGGGCCTAGGCCTGGGCCTAGGCCTGGGCCTGAGCCTGGGCCTAGGCCTGGGCCTGGGCCTGGGCCTGGGCCTGGGCCTGGGCCTAGGCCTGGGCCTGGGCCTGGGCCTGGGCCTGGGCCTGGGCCTGGGCCTGGGCCTGGGCCTGGGCCTGGGCCTGGGCCTGAGGCCTGGGCCTAGGCCTGAGGCCTGGGCCTGGGCCTAGGCCTAGGCCTAGGCCTGAGGCCTGGGCCTGAGGCCTGGGCCTGGGCCTAGGCCTGGGCCTGGGCCTAGGCCTGAGCCTGGGCCTAAGCCTGAGGCCTAGGCCTGAGCCTAGGCCTGAGGCCTGAGCCTAAGCCTGAGCCTGGGCCTAAGCCTGAGCCTAGGCCTAGGCCTAAGCCTGAGCCTAAGCCTAGGCCTAAGCCTAGGCCTGAGGCCTGAGCCTAGGCCTAAGCCTAGGCCTAGGCCTGAAGCCTAAGCCTAAGCCTAGGCCTAGGCCTGAGCCTGAGCCTAAGCCTAGGCCTAAGCCTAGGCCTAGGCCTGAGCCTAGGCCTAGGCCTAAGCCTAGGCCTAGGCCTGGGCCTAGGCCTGAGCCTGGGCCTGAGGCCTGGGCCTAGGCCTGGGCCTGGAGCCCTGGGCCTGGGCCTGGGCCTGGGCCTGGGCCTGGGCCTGAGCCTAAGCCTGGGCCTGGGCCTGGGCCTGGGCCTGAGGCCTGGGCCTAGGCCTAGGCCTGGGCCTGCAGGCCTGGGCCCTAGGCCTGGGCCTGGGCCTGGGCCTAGGCCTGAGCCTGGGCCCTAGGCCTGGGCCTGAGCCTGGGCCTGGGCCTGAGGCCTAGGCCTGGGCCTAGGCCTAAGCCTAGGCCACTAGAGCCTAGGCCTAGGCCCTGGGCCTGAGCCTAGGCCCTAGCAGGCCTGAGCCTGAGGCCTGCAGGCCCTAGGCCTAAGCCTAAACCTAGGCCTAAGCCTAAGCCTGAGCCTAAACCCTGAGCCTAAACCTAAACCATAAACCTAAACCTAAACCTAAAACTAAACCTAAAACTAAACTAAACATAAACTAAACCTAAACCTAAATAAATAAACCTAAATAAACCTAAAGCTAAACTAAATAAACTAAACATAAACTAAACTAAACCTAAAATAAACTAAATAAAACTAAACTAAACCTAAACTAAAACTAAAACCTAAACTAAACTAAACTAAATAAACTAAATAAACTAAATAAACCTAAATAAACTAAACCTAAATAAACTAAATAAACTAAACCTAAACTAAACTAAATAAATAAACTAAATAAACTAAAAAAATAAAATAAATAATAAATAAAAAAATAAACCTAAACCTAAACTAAAAATAAATAAACTAAAAATAAACTAAACTAAATAAACTAAAGAAACCTAAAAAACCTAAATAAACTAAACTAAAATAAAATAAACTAAACTAAAAAACTAAAATAAAATAAATAATAAACTAAATAAATAAAATAAAATAAACCACATACTGAAAAGAAACAACCTTTCTCCTCTCTCGTGAAATCAATCGATCTTTGATCGACCCATCAATCAAAAATGGCAACAACAATCGAGAAAAGAAAGCCGGTGTTCATCAAAGTGGAAGAACTCAAGCCAGGCACCAATGGTCACAATCTCACTCGTCAAGATTCTTGAATCTAAACCAGTCCCTCGCTCCTAAGCCTCGTCGTGCTCCTATGTCTTTCTCTCAACGATCTCAGCGTCCTTCTCGAATCAATGAATGTCTTGTTGGTGACGAACCGGTCTGTATTGTTTTCACTGCAAGAAATGAACAAGTTGACATAATGCGATCGGTGCCATCGTCATCCTGCGCAATGCCAAGATTGACATGTTCAAGGGGTCTATGAGGCTTGCCGTGGACAAGTGGGGACGTGTTGAAGTTCGTTGAACTCGCAAACTTTGCGATTAAAGAGACTAACAATCTTTCTCCGGTCGAGTATGAATTGGTTACTTGTTCAAGCATGATTTGCGTCTCTTATGGGAGGGAATGTTTCAAATTTAGTGAAGACTTGATTATTGTTCCCTGGTTGTGAACTATAACTATATATAAGACTCAGATATGCTCGTAAGTTATAAGTTTTGGCAATATTGCCTTGTTAATGCAACGATTATGAGATTGAGAATGAGATACTACTTAAATGTGATTAGCCAAAAAAAAAAAAAAAAAATCCCTAAACCCTAAACCCTAAACCCTAAAACCCTAAAACCCTAAAACCTAAACCCTAAACCCTAAACCCTAAACCCTAAACCCTAAACCCTAAAACCCTAAAACCCTAAAACCCTAAACCCTAAACCCTAAACCCTAAACCCTAAACCCTAAACCCTAAACCCTAAAACCCTAAACCCTAAACCCTAAACCCTAAAACCCTAAAACCCTAAACCCAAAACCCCAAAACCCCAAAACCCAAAACCCTAAACCCTAAACCCTAAACCCTAATAAACCCTAAACCCTAAACCCTAAGCCCAAAACCCTAAGCCCTAAACCCAAGACCCAAGACCCAAGACCCAAGACCCAAGACCCTAAACCCTAAACCCTAAACCCAAAACCCAAAACCCAAGACCCAAGACCCAAGGCCGAAAGCCCAAAACCCAAAACCCTAAACCCTAAACCCTAAAACCCTAAAACCATAAAACCCTAAACCCTAAACCTGGGCCTAAACCTGAGCCTAAACCCTAAACCTAAAGCCTAAAACCCTAAAACCCTAATCCCTAAACCCTAAACCCTAAACCCAAACCCTAAAACCCTAAACCCAAACCCTAAAACCCTAAACCCTAAACCCTAACACCATAAACTAAAACCCTTAAACCCTAAACCCTAAACCCTAAACCCTAAACCCTAAACCCTAAACCCTAAACCCTAAACCCTAAAACCCTAAACCCTAAACCCTAAACCCTAAACCCTAAACCCTAAATAAAACTAAATAAAATAAACTAAAATAAACTAAAATAAAAATAAACCTAAACTAAATAAATAAATAAAATAAACTAAAATAAAAATAAACCTAAACTAAATAAATAAATAAAATAAACTAAATAAACTAAAAAAAACCTAAACTAAAACTAAAACTAAAAACTAAAAACTAAATAAACTAAAAACTAAATAAATAAAAAATAAATAAATAAACTAAAAACCTAAACCTAAACTAAATAAATAAAATAAACTAAACTAAATAAACTAAACCTTTTGTCTCGGATCAAGTGTATTTTCCTAAAATGGTTAGATGGATTAAACCAAAGGAGAATTGTTTTAAGCTTAATGTGGATGGGAGTTTCCAAGGAAGAACTGCCATGTCTGGTGGTGGGGGTATTCTCCGCGACTGGCACGGCAATGTTTCCTTTTATTTCTATCTTCCTCTAAAAGCCAAATCCGCCATACACGCAGAAATTCTAACTTTATATCATGGCCTACGTATATGCAAAGATAGAGGTATTAGTAAGGTGTGGATCGAAATGGATGCCCTTTCAGTTATTAATCTTGTCCACAATCGATGCATTGGGTCCTGGGAGGTATGTTATAGTCTGCAGGGTATTTACGACTGCTTACAATCCTTTCAATTCCATTTATCTCATATCTATAGGGAAGGTAATCAAGTAGCAGATTATCTTGCGTCTTTAGGGGCTAAGGCTGATAATTTGCATATAGGATCGTCCATAGAGGGTTTTAATACTCTTAGAGGAATGATTAGAACTGATAAATTAAATCTTCCTTATTTTCGCCATGCTTTTATATAGTATTTGTTTCTTGTGCTCTCTTTTTTCTCTTTGAACTCCTAGAGAGTCAGGTTTCTTTGTTTGTATGGAAGGTGTGGCAGCTAGCGATCATCTAAAGCTTCTGTATTTCTTTGGAGGTTTGGTTTGGCCCCCCTCCAAATTTTTGTTTGTTTCTATCGCTCTTTTGTATAGAGATGGAGTTTGTCAATCTCTTTTATGCTTTGGAGGTTTGGTTGGGCCCCCCTCCAATTTGTTTTCATCTTCTAGACTCTTTTGTATGAAGATGGGGTATGTCCATCTCTTAGTGTGCTTTGGAGGTTTGGTTTGGCCCCCCTCCAATTTTGTAAGTTTTTCTATGTTTCATTAATAAAATTTGTCCAGGGTTCCGCCCCTGTTTTTTTTTAAAAAAAAAAAACCTAAACCCTAAACCGTAAACCCTAAACCTAAAACCCAAAACCCCAAACCCAAAACCCTAAATCCTAAAACCCTAAAACCCCAAACCCCAAACCCTAAACCCTAAACCTCCAAATTTAATGAACTCAACAAGGTTAGACCTCGGATTATAAATGTTTAGTTTACATCTCTTCCCTCTCAGTTATGAATCTATGTCGGAGATGCCCGCTTATATTGGTAGCATAATGACGAGATTGTGATGTCTTTATGTAGAGACCAAAGTATTGTGATTACATGCTAACTTTGATCTACCCTCCATTATGTAGGAGCTACTACCGGTGTTCTAGTCCCGGATGTCCAGTTAAGAAACATGTAGAGAGGGCATATAATGACCCAAAATCTGTTATAACCAGCTATGTGGGGCGAGCATGATCACGATATGCCTCCTTCGAGGATCGTTACTCACAACACATCTGGTTTCAACACTACAACTACCATCCAGGATGGCGAGTCAGTCGTGAAATCGAGAGAAAGTGATGCCATTTCCTTGACATGGTTGCTTATAATAGTTCAGATTCCAACATCAAATCGGAGGAGAAAATTAATTCGAGTTGAGAAATAAATGGAAAAAAGCATTTCAGGCCATGAAAGTGAAACGAGGAAGCTTTATTGAATATTGAATGTTTTTGTTCAGTTTGACTACTTGATCATATTTTGTTCAATCATGCTTTGGGGAAAAGTGTGTTAGCCATAAAATTGAGGCCTAATAGCAACTAAAACGTTGTTGGATATGAACAAGGTTAGAAATATAACGCTAATACCCATTAAAATAGGGCTAGGCGAGTCCGGATCAATTTGTCCGAAAATCCAAGGCTAACACCCACCCAAAAACCAAGTTCAATCACGCTTGGGGGAAAAGTGGGTTACCCATAAAATTGAAGACTAATAGCAACTAAAACGTGCTTGGATATGAACAAGGTTAGAAATATAAGGCTAATACCCATTAAAATGGGGCTAGGCGAGTCCGGATCAATTTGTCCAAAAATCCTAGGCTAACACACACCTAAAAACCAAGTTCAATCATGCTTGGGGGAAAAGTGTGTTAGCCATAAAATTGAGGCCTAATAGCAACTAAAACGTTGTTGGATATTAAAAAGGTTAGAAATATAAGGCTAATACCCATTAAAATAGGGCTAGACGAGTCCGGATCAATTTGTCCGAAAATCCAAGGCTAACACCCACCCAAAAACCAAGTTCAATAATGCTTGGGGGAAAAGTGGGTTACCCAAAAAATTGAAGCCTAATAGCAACTAAAAAGTCCATGCATATGAAAAAGGTTAGAAATATAAGGCTAATACCAATTAAAATGGGGCTTGTCGAATCCGGATCAATTTGTCCGAAAATCCAAGGCTAACACCCACCGAAAAACCAAGTTCAATCATGCTTGGGGGAAAAGTGTGTTAGCCATAAAATTGAGGCCTAATAGCAACTAAAACGTGGTTGGATTTGAACAAGGCTAGTAATATAACGCTAATACCCAATAAAATGGGGCTAGACGAGTCCGGATCAATTTGTCCGAAAATCCAAGGCTAACACCCACCCAAAAACCAAGTTCAATCATGCTTGGGAGAAAAGTGGGTAGCCCATAAAATTGAAGACTAATAGCAACTAAAACA
Organism: Salix exigua; assembly: GCA_032356905.1. Lineage (NCBI taxonomy): Eukaryota > Viridiplantae > Streptophyta > Magnoliopsida > Malpighiales > Salicaceae > Salix > Salix exigua. Next base: position 27,118 of record JAVHLS010000065.1, read on the forward strand.
TGCTTGGATATGAACAAGGTTAGAAATATAAGGCTAATACCCATTAAAATGGGGCTAGCCGAGTACGTATCAATTTGTCCGAAAATCCAAGGCTACCACCCACACAAAAACCAAGTTCAATCATGCTTGGGGGAAAAGTGGGTTACCCATAAAACTGAAGACTAATAGCAACTAAAACGTGCTTGGATATGAACAAGGTTAGAAATATAAGGCTAATATCCATTAAAATGGGGCTAGCCGAGTATGGATCTATTTATCCGAAAATCCAAGGCTAACACCCACCCAAAAACCAAGTTCAATCATGCTTGGGGGAAAAGTGTGTTAGCCATAAAATTGAGGCCTAATAGCAACTAAAACGTTGTTGGATATGAACAAGGTTAGAAATATAAGGCTAATACCCATTAAAATGGGGCTAGCCGAGTACAGATCAATTTGTCCGAAAATCCAAGGCTAACACCCACCCAAAAACCAAGTTCAATCATGCTTGGGGGAAAAGTGGGATACCCACAAAATGGAGGCCTAATAGCAACTAAAACATTGTTGGATATGAACAAGGTCAGAAATAAAAGGCTAATACCCATTAAAATGGGGCTAGGCGAGTCCGGATCAATTTGTCTGAAAATCCAAGGCTAACACCCACCCAAAAACCAAGTTCAATCACGCTTGGGGGAAAAGTGGGTTACCCATAAAATTGAAGCCTAATAGCAACTAAAAGGTTCTTTGATATTAGGAAGGTTATAAATATAAGCGTAATACCCATTAAAATGGGGCTAGCCAATTCGGATCGATTTGTCCGAAAATCCAAGGCTAACACTCACCCAAAACCAAGTTCAATCATGCTTGGGGAAAAGTGGGTTACCCATAAAATTGAAGCCTAATAGCAACTAAAACATTATTGGATGTGAAAAAGGCTAGAAATATAAGGCTAATACCCAATAAAATGGGGCTAGACGTGTCCGGATCAATTTCTCCGAAAATCCAAGGCTAACACCCACCCAAAACCAAGTTCAATCATGCTTGGGGAAAATTGGGTTACCCATAAAATTGAAGACTAATAGCAACGAAACGTGCTTGGATATGAACAAGGTTAGAAATACAAGGCTAATACCCATTAAAATGGGGCTAGCCGAGTACGGATCAATTTGTCCGAAAATCTAAGGCTAACACCCACCCAAAACCAAGTTCAATCATGCTTGGGGAAAAGTGGGTTACCCATAAAATTGAAGACTTATAGCAACTAAAACAATGTTTGATATGAACAATGTTAGAAATATAAGGCTAATACCCAAAAAAATAGGGCTAGTCGAGTCCGGATCAATTTGTCCGAAATCCAAGGCTAACACCCACCCAAAAACCAAGTTCAATCATGCTTGGGGGAAAAGTGGGTTACCCATAAAATTGAAGACTAATAGCAACTAAAACGTGCTTGGATATGAACAAGGTTAGAAATATAAGGCTAATACCCATTAAAATGGGGCTAGCCGAGTACGGATCAATTTGTCCGAAAATCCAAGGCTAACACCCACCCAAAAACCAAGTTCAATCATGCTTGGGGGAAAAGTGGGTTACCCATAAAATTGAGGCCTAATAGCAAGTAAAACGTTGTTGGATATGAACAAGGTTAGAAATATAAGGCTAATACCCATTAAAATCTGGCTACACGAGTCCAGTATCAATTTGTCCGAAAATCCAAGGCTAACACCCACCCAAAACCAAGTTCAATCATGCTTGTGGAAAAAGTGTGTTACCCATAAAATTGATGCCTAATAGCAACTAAAAGGTTCTTGGATATAAGGAAGGTTATAAATATAAGCGTAATACTCATTAAAATGGGGCTAGGCGATTCGGATCGATTTGTCCAAAAATCCAAGGCTAACACTCACCCAAAACCAAATTCAATCATGCTTGGGGAAAAGTGGGTTACCCATAAAATTGAAGCCTAATAGCAACTAAAACATTATTGGATATGAACAAGGTTAGAAATATAAGGCTAATACCCATTAAAATGGGGCTAGCCGAGTACGGATCAATTTGTCCGAAAATCCAAGGCTAACACCCACCCAAAAACGTAGTTCAATCATGCTTGGGGGAAAATTGGGTTACCCATGAAATTGAAGACTAATAGCAACTAAAACGTGCTTGGATATGAACAAGGTTAGAAATATAAGGCTAATACCCATTAAAATGGGGCTAGCCGAGTACGGATCAATTTGTCCGAAAATCCAAGGCTAACACCCACCCAAAAACTTAGTTCAATCATGCTTGGGGGAAAAGTGGGTTACCCATGAAATTGAAGACTAATAGCAACTAAAACGTTGTTGGATATGAACAAGGTTAGAAATATAAGGCTAATACCCATTAAAATGGGGCTAGTCGACTCCGGATCAATTTGTCCGAAAATCCAAGGGTAACACCCACCCAAAAACCAAGTTCAATCATTCTTGGGGGAAAAGTGGGTTACCCATAAAATTGAAGCCTAATAGCAACTAAAACATTGTTGGATATGAACAATGTTAGAAATATAAGGCTAATACCCATTAAAATGGGGCTAGTCGAGTCCGGATCAATTTGTCCGAAATCCAAGGCTAACACCCACCCAAAAACCAAGTTCGATCATGCTTGGGGGAAAAGTGTGTTACCCATAAAATTGAAGCCTAATAGCGACTAAAAAGTGCTTGGATATAAGGAAGGTTAGAAATATAAGCGTAATACCCATTAAAATGGGGCTAGGCGAATCCGGATCGATTTGTCCGAAAATCCAAGGCTAACACTCACCCAAAAACCAAGTTCAATCATGATTGGGAGAAAAGTGTGTTAGCCATAAAATTGAAGCCTAATAGCTACTAGAACATGCTTGGATATGAAAAAGGTTAGAAATATAAGGCTAATACCCATTAAAATGGGCCTAGTCGAGTGCGGATCATTTTGTCCGAAAATCCAATGCTAACACCCAGCCAAAAACCAAGTTCAATCATGCTTGGGGGAAAAGTGGGTTACCCATAAAATTGAGGCCTAATAGCAACTAAAAAGTGCTTGGATATGAAAAAGGTTAGAAATATAAGGCTAATACCCAATAAAATGGGGCTAGTCGAGTCCGGATCATTTTGTCCGAAAATCCAAGGCGAAACACCCACCCAAAACCAAGTTCGATCATGCTTGGGGAAAAATGTGTTACCCATAAAATTACAGCCTAATAGATACTAAAAAGTGCTTGGATATGAACAAGGTTAGATATATAAGGATAATACCCATTAAAATAGGGCTAGCCGAGTACGGATCAATTTGTCCGAAAATCCAAGGCTATCACCCACCCATAAACCAAGTTCTATCTTGCTTTGGGAAAAGAGTGTTAGCCATAAAATTGAGGCCTAATAGCAACTAAAAAGTGCTTGGATATGAACAAGGTTAGATATATAAGGATAATACCCATTAAAATAGGGCTAGCTGAGTACGGATCAATTTGTCCGAAAATCCAAGGCTAACACCCGCCCAAAACCAAACTTCAATCATGCTTGGGGGAAATGTGGGTTACCCATAAAATTGAGGCCTAATATAAACTAAAAAGTGCTTGGATATGAACTAGGTTAGAAATATAAGGCTAATACCCATTAAAATGGGTCTAGGCGAGTCCGGATCAATTTGTCCATAAACCCAAGGCTAACACCCACCCAAAACCAAGTTCAATCATGTTTGGGGAAAAGTGTGTTAGCCATACAATTGAGGCCTAATAGCACCTAAAAAGTGCTTGGATATGAAGAAGCTTAGATATATAAGGATAATACCCATTAAAATAGGGCTAGCCGAGTACGGATCAATTTTTCCGGAAATCCAAGGCTAACACCCACCCAAAACCAAACTTCAATCATGCTTGGGGAAAATGTGGGTTATCCATAAAATTGAGGCCTAATAGAAACTAAAACATTGTTGGATGTGAACAAGGCTAACACCCACCAAAACCAAACTTCAATCATGCTTGGGGAAAATTGGGTTACCCATAAAATTGAGGCCTAATATAAACTAAAAGTGCTAGGATATGAACTAGGTTAGAAATATAAGGCTAATACCCATTAAAATGGGGCTAGCCGAGTCCGGATCAATTTGTCCGAAAATCCAAGGCTAACACCCACCCAAAAACCAAGTTCAATCACGCTTGGGGGAAAAGTGGGTTACCCATAAAATTGGAGACTAATAGCAACTAAAATGTGCTTGGATATGAACAAAGTTAGAAATATTAGGCTAATACCCATTAAAATGGGGCTAGCCGAGTACGGATCAATTTGTCCGAAAATCCAAGGCTAACACCCACCGAAAAACCAAGTTCAATCATGCTTGGGGAAAAGTGGGTTACCCATAAAATTGAAGCCTAATAGCAACTAAAACATTGTTGGATATGAACAATGTTAGAAATATAAGGCTAATACCCATTAAAATGGGGCTAGTCGAGTCCGGATCAATTTGTCCGAAATCCAAGGCTAACACCCACCCAAAAACCAAGTTCGATCATGCTTGGGGGAAAAGTGTGTTACCCATAAAATTGAAGCCTAATAGCGACTAAAAAGTGCTTGGATATGAACAAGGTGAGAAATATAAGCCTAATACCCATTAAAATAGGGCTAGTGGAGTCCGGATCAATTTGTACGAAAATCCAAGGCTAACACCCACCCAAAAACCAAGTTGAATCATGCTTGGGGGAAAAGTGTGTTACCCATAAAATTGAAGCCTAATAGCAACTAGAAAGTTGTTGGATATGAAGAAGGTTAGAAATATAAGGCTAATACCCATTAAAATGGGGCTAGTCGAGTCCGGATCAATTTGTCCGAAAATCCAATGCTAACACCCACCCAAAACCAAGTTCAAACCTGCTTGGGGGAAAAGTGGGTTACCCATAAAATTGAGGCCTAATAGCAACTAAAAAGTGCTTGGATATGAACAAGGTTAGATATATAAGGATAATACCCATTAAAATAGGGCTAGCCGAGTACGGATCAATTTGTCCGAAAATCCAAGGCTAACACCCGCCCAAAACCAAACTTCAATCATGCTTGGGGGAAAGTGGGTTACCCATAAAATTGAGGCCTAATAGCAACTAAAAAGTGCTTGAATATGAAGAAGGTTAGAAATATAAGGCTGATACCCATTAAAATGGGGCTAGGCGAGTCCGGATCAATTTGTCCAGAAAATCCAAGGCTAACACCCACCCAAAACCAAGTTCAATCATGCTTGGGGAAAAGAGTGTTAGCCATAAAATTGAGGCCTAATAGCAACTAAAAAGTGCTTGGATATGAAAAAGGTTAGATATATAAGGATAATACCCATTAAAATAGGGCTAGCTGAGTACGGATCAATTTGTCCAGAAAATCCAAGGCTAACACCCGCCCAAAACCAAACTTCAATCATGCTTGGCGGAAAAGTGGGTTACCCATAAAATTGAGGCCTAATATAAACTAAAAAGTGCTTGGATATGAACTAGGTTAGAAATATAAGGCTAATACCCATTAAAATGGGTCTAGGCGAGTCCGGATCAATTTGTCGAAAAATCCAAGGCTAACACCCACCCAAAAATAAAGTTCAATCATGCTTGGGGAAAAGTGTGTTACCCATAAAATTGAGGCCTAATAGCAACTAAAAAGGGATTGGATATGAACAAGGATAGAAATCTAAGGCTTTTACCCCTTAAAATGGGGCTAGTAGAGTAAGCGTCATTTTTTCCGAAAATCAAAGGCTAACACCCACCCAAAAACCAAGTTCAATCATGCTTGGGCGAAAAGTGTGTTACCCATAAAATTGAAGACTAATAGCAACTAAAAGGTTCTTGGATATAAGGAAGGTTATAAATATAAGCGTAATACCCATTAAAATGGGGCTAGGCGATTCGGATCGATTTGTCCGAAAATCCAAGGCTAACACTCACCCAAAAACCAAGTTCAATCATGCTTGGGGAAAAGTGTGTTACCCATAAAATTGAAGCCTAATAGCAACTAAAACATTGTTGGATATGAACAAGGTTAGAAATATAAGGCTAATACCCAATAAAATGGGGCTAGTCGAGTCCAGATCAATTTCTCCGAATATCCAAGGCCAACACCCACCCAAAAACCAAGTTCAATCATGCTTGGGGGAAAAGTGGATTACCCATAAAATTGAAGCTTAATAGCAACTAAGAAGTTGTTGGATATGAACAAGGTTAGAAATATAAGGCTAATACCCAATAAAATGGGGCTAGTCGAGTCCAGATCAATTTCTCTGAATATCCAAGGCTAACACCCACCCAAAAACCAAGTTCAATCATGCTTGGGGGAAAAGTGGGTTACCCATAAAATTGAAGCCTAACAGCGACTAAAAAGTGCTTGGATATTAACAAGGTTAGAAATATAAAGCTAATACCCAATAAAATGGGGCTAGTCGAGTCCGGATCAATTTGGCCGAAAATCCAAGGGTAACACCCACCCAAAAACCAAGTTCAATCATGCTTGGGGGAAAAGTGTGTTACCCATAAAATTGAAGCCTAATAGCAACTTGGATATGAACAAGTTTAGAAATATAAGGCTAATACCCATTAAAATGGTGCTAGGCGAGTCCGGATCAATTTGTCCAGAAAATCCAAGGCTAACCCCACCCAAAAACCAAGTTCAATCATGCTTGGGGAAAAAGTGTGTTAGCCATAAAATTGAGGCCTAATAGCAACTAAAACGTTGTTGGATATGAAAAATGTTAGAACTATAAGGCTAATACCCATTAAAATGGGGCTAGCCGAGTACGGATCAATTTGTCCGAAAATCCAAGGATAACACCCACCCAAAAACCAAGTTCAATCATGCTTGGGGGAGAAGTGGGTTACCCATAAAATTGAGGCCTAATAGCAACCAAAACGTGCTTGGATATGAACAAGGTTAGAAATATAAGGCTAATCCCCATTAAAATGGGGCTAGGCGAGTCCGGATCAATTTTTCCGAAAATCCAAGGCTAACACCCACCCGAAAACCACGTTCAATCATGCTTAGGGGAAAAGTTGGTTACCCATAAAATTGAAGACTAATAGCAACTAAAACATTGTTGGATATGAACAATGTTAGAAATATAAGGCTAATACCCATTAAAATTGGGCTAGACGAATCCGGATCAATTTGTTCGAAAATCCAAGGCTAACACCCACCCAAAACCAAACTTCAATCATGCTTGGGGAAAATGTGGGTTACCCATAAAATTGAGGCCTAATAGAAACTAAAACATTGTTGGATGTGAACAAGGCTAACACCCACCAAAAACCAAACTTCAATCATGCTTGGGGAAAATTGGGTTACCCATAAAATTGAGGCCTAATATAAACTAAAAAGTGCTAGGATATGAACTAGGTTAGAAATATAAGCCTAATACCCATTAAAATGGGGCTAGCCGAGTCACGGATCAATTTGTCCGAAAATCCAAGGCTAACACCCACCCAAAAACCAAGTTCAATCATGCTTGGGGAAAAGTGTGTTACCCATAAAATTGAAGCCTAATAGAAACTAAAACATTGTTGGATGTGAACAAGGCTAGTAATATAATGCTAATACCCAATAAAATGGGGCTAGTCGAGTCCGGATGAATTTGTCCGAAAATCCAATGCTTACACCCACCCAAAACCAAGTTCTATCATGCTTGGGGGAAAAGTGGGTTACCCATAAAATTGAGGCCTAATAGCAACTAAAAAGTGCTGGATATGAAAAAGGTTAGAAAGATAAGGCTAATACCCATTGAAATGGGGCTAGGCGAGTCCGGATGAATTTGTCCGAAATCCAAGGGTAACACCCACCCAAAACCAAGTTCAATCATGCGTTGGGGAAAAGTGTGTTACCATAAAATTGAAGTCTAATAGCGACTAAAAAGTGCTTTGATATGAACAAGGTTAGAAATATAAGCCTAATACCCATTAAAATGGGGCTAGTCGAGTCCGGATCATTTTGTCCGAAAATCCTACGCTAACACCCACCAAAAACCAAGTTCAATCATGCTTGTGGGAAAAGTGTGTTAACCATAAAATTGAAACCTAAAAGCAACTAAAAGGGATTGGGTATGAAAAAGGTTTGAAATCTAAGGCTAATACCCATTAAAATGGGGCTAGTCGAGTCCAGATCAATTTGTCCGAAAATCCAAGGCTAACAGCCACCCAAAAACCAAGTTCAATCATGCTTGGGTGTGTTACCCATAAAATTGAAGCCCAATAGCAACTAATAGGTTGTTGGATATGAACAAGGTTAGAAATATAAGACTAATACCCATTAAAATGGGGCTAGTCGAGTCCGGATCAATTTGTCCGAAAATCCAAGGCTAACACCCACCCAAAAACCAAGTTCAATCATGCTTGGGGGAAAAGTGGGTTACCCATAAAATTGAGGCCTAATAGCAACTAAAAAGTGCTTGGATATGAAAAAGGTTAGAAAGATAAGGCTAATACCCATTAAAATGGGGCTAGTCGAGTCCAGATCAATTTGTCCGAAAATCCAAGGCTAACACCCACCCAAAAACCAAGTTCAATCATGCTTGGGGGAAAAGTGGGTTACCCATAAAATTGAGGCCTAATAGCAACTAATAGGTTGTTGGATATAAGGAAAGTTATAAATATAAGCGTAATACCCATTAAAATGGGGCTAGGCGATTCCGGATCGATTTGTCCGAAAATCCAAGGCTAACACCCACCCAAAACCAAGTTCAATCATGCTTGGGGAAAATGTGGGTTACCCATAAAATTGAGGCCTAATAGAAACTAAAACATTGTTGGATGTGAACAAGGCTAACACCCACCAAAACCAAACTTCAATCATGCTTGGGGAAAATTGGATTACCCATAAAATTGAGGCCTAATATAAACTAAAAAGTGCTAGGATATGAACTAGGTTAGAAATATAAGCCTAATACCCATTAAAATGGGGCTAGCCGAGTACTGGATCAATTTGTACGAATATCCATGGCTAACACCCAGCCAAAAACCAAGTTCAATCATGCTTGGGGGAAAAGTGGGTTACCCATAAAATTGAAGCCTAATAGAAACTAAAACATTGTTGGATGTGAACAAGGCTAGTAATATAATGCTAATACCCAATAAAATGGGGCTAGTCGAGTCCGGATGAATTTGTCCGAAAATCCAATGCTTACACCCACCCAAAACCAAGTTCAATCATGCTTTGGGGAAAAGTGGGTTACCCATAAAATTGAGGCCTAATAGCAACTAAAAGGTTCTTGGATATGAGGAAGGTTAGAAAGATAAGGCTAATACCCATTAAAATGGGGCTAGGCGAGTCCGGATGAATTTGTCCGAAATCCAAGGGTAACACCCACCCAAAACCAAGTTCAATCATGCGTTGGGGAAAAGTGTGTTACCATAAAATTGAAGTCTAATAGCGACTAAAAAGTGCTTTGATATGAACATGGTTAGAAATATAAGCCTACTACCCATTAAAATGGGGCTAGTCGAGTCCGTTTCAATTTGTCCGAAAATCCTACGCTAACACCCACCAAAAACCAAGTTCAATCATGCTTGTGGGAAAAGTGTGTTAACCATAAAATTGAAACCTAAAAGCAACTAAAAGGGATTGGGTATGAAAAAGGTTTGAAATCTAAGGCTAAAACCCATTAAAATGGGGCTAGTCGAGTCGGGATCAATTTGCCCGAAAATCCAAGGCTAACGAAACCCAAAACCAAGATCAATCATGCTTGGGGAAAGGTGTGTTACCCATAAAATTGATGCTTAATAGCAACTAAAACGTTGTTGGATATGAACAAGGTTAGAAATATCAGGCTAATACCCATTAAAATGGGGCTAGCCGAGTCTGTATCAATTTGTCCGAAAATCCAAGGCTAACACCCACCCAAAACCAAACTTCAATCATGCTTGGGGGTAAAGTGGGTTACCCATAAAATTGAGGCCTAATAGCAACTAAAAAGTGCTTGGATATGAAAAAGGTTAGAAAGATAAGGCTAATACCCATTAAAATGGGGCTAGGCGAGTCCGGATCAATTTGTCCAGAAAATCCAAGGCTAACACCCACACAAAAACCAAGTTCAATCATGCTTGTGGAAAAAGTGTGTTACCCATAAAATTGAGGCCTAATAGCAACTAAAAGGTTCTTGGATATAAGGAAAGTTATAAATATAAGCGTAATACCCATTAAAATGGGGCTAGGCGATTCCGGATCGATTTGTCCGAAAATCCAAGGCTAACACTCACCCAAAACCAAGTTCAATCATGCTTGGGGAAAAGTGTGTTACCCATAAAATTGAAGCCTAATAGCAACTAAAACATTGTTGGATGTGAACAAGGCTAGTAATATAACGCTAATACCCAATAAAATGGGGCTAGACGAGTCCGGATCAATTTGTCGAAAAATCCAAGGCTAACACCCACCCAAAACCAAGTTCAATCATGCTTGGGGAAAAGTGTGTTACCCATAAAATTGAGGCCTAATAGCAACTTAAAAGGTTCTTCGATATGAGGAAGGTTAGAAATATACGGCTAATACCCATTAAAATGGGGCTAGTCGAGTGCGGATCAATTTCTCCGAAAATCCAAGGCTAACACCCACCCAAAAACCAAGTTCGATCATGCTTGGGGAAAATTGTGTTACCCATAAAATTGCAGTCTAATAGATACTAAAAAGTGCTTGGATATGAACAAGGTTAGATATATAAGGATAATACCCATTAAAATAGGGCTAGCCGAGTACGGATCAATTTGTCCGAAAACCCAAGGCTAACACCCACCCAAAACCAAGTTCAATCATGCTTGGGGAAAAGAGTGTTAGCCATAAAATTGAGGCCTAATAGCAACCAAAAAGTGCTTGGATATGAACAAGGTTAGATATATAAGGCTTATACCCATTTAAATGGGGCTAGTCGAGTTAGGATCAATTTGTCCAAAAATCCAAGCATAACACCCACCCAAGAACCAAGTTCAATCATGCTTTGGGGAAAAGTGTATTACCCATAAAATTGAAACCTAATACAAACTAAAACATTGTTGGATGTGAACAAGGCTAGTAATATAACGCTAATACCCAATAAAATGGGGCTAGTCCGATCCGGATGAATTTGGTCGAAAATCCAATGCTAACACCCAGCCAAAAACCAAGTTCAATCATGCTTGGGGGAAAAGTGGGTTACCCATAAAATTGAGGCCTAATAGAAATTAAAACATTGTTGGATGTGAACAAGGCTAGTAATATAACGCTAATACCCAATAAAATGGGGCTAGTCGAGTCCGGATGAATTTGTCCGAAAATCAATGCTAACACCCACCCAAAACCAAGTTCAATCATGCTTTCGGGAAAAGTGGGTTACCCATAAAATTGAGGCCTAATAGCAACTAAAAGGTTCTTGGATATGAGGAAGGTTAGAAATATAAGGCTAATACCCATTAAAATGGGGCTAGGCGAGTCCGGATGAATTTGTCCGAAATCCAAGGGTAACACCCACCCAAAACCAAGTTCAATCATGCTTTGGGGAAAAGTGTGTTACCATAAAATTGAAGTCTAATAGCGACTAAAAAGTGCTTTGATATGAACAAGGTTAGAAATATAAGCCTAATACCCATTAAAATGGGGCTAGTCGAGTCCGTGTCAATTATTCCGAAAATCCTACGCTAACACCCACCAAAAACCAAGTTCAATCATGCTTGTGGGAAAAGTGTGTTAACCATAAAATTGAAACCTAAAAGCAACTAAAAGGGATTGGGTATGAAAAAGGTTTGAAATCTAAGGCTAAAACCCATTAAAATGGGGCTAGTCGAGTCAGGATCAATTTGCCCGAAAATCCAAGGCTAATGAAACCCAAAACCAAGTTCAATCATGCTTGGGGAAAGGTGTGTTACCCATAAAATTGATGCCTAATAGCAACTAAAACGTTGTTGGATATGAACAAGGTTAGAAATATAAGGCTAATAGCCATTAAAATGGGGCTAGCCGAGTCCAGTATCAATTTGTCCGAAAATCCAAGGCTAACACCCACCCAAAACCAAACTTCAATCATGCTTGGGGAAAAGTGGGTTACCCATAAAATTGAGGCCTAATATAAACTAAAAAGTGCTTGGATATGAACTAGGTTAGAAATATAAGGCTAATACCCATTAAAATGGGGCTAGGCGACTCGTATCAATTTGTCCAAAAATCCAAGGCTAACACACACCCAAAACCAAGTTCAATCATGGTTGGGGGAAAAGTATGTTGCCCATAAAATTCAAGTCTAATAGAAACTAAAACATGCTTGGATATGAACAAGGTGAGAAATCTAAGGCTAATACCCATTAAAATAGGGGTAGGAGAGTACGGATCAATTTGTCCGAAAATCCAATGCTAACACCCACCCAAAACCAAGTTCAATCATGCTTGGGGAAAAGTGTGTTAGCCATAAAATTGAGGCCTAATAGCAACTAAAAAGTGCTTGGATATGAACATGGTTAGATATATAAGGATAATACCCCTTAAAATAGGGCTAGCCGAGTACGGATCAATTTGTCCGAAAATCCAAGGCTAACACCCACCCAAAAACCAAACTTCAACCATGCTTGGGGGAAAAGGGGTTACCCATAAAATTGAGGCCTAATATAAACTAAAAAGTGCTTGGATATGAACTAGGTTAGAAATATACGGCTAATACCCATTAAAATGGGGCTATGAGAGTACGGATCAATTTGTCCTAAAATCCAATGCTAACACCCACCCAAAAACCAAGTTCAATCATTCTTAGGGGAAAAGTGGGTTACCCATAAAATTCAAGTCTAATAGGAACTAAAAAGTGCTTGGATATGAACACGGTTAGAAATATAAGGCTTACAACCATTAAAATGGGGCTAGTCGATTCAGGATCAATTTGTCCGAAAATCCAAGGCTAACACCCACGCAAAAACCAAGTTCAATCATGATTGGATAAAAGTGTGTTACCCATAAAATTCAAGACTAACAGCAACTAAAAAGTGCTTGGATATGAACAAGGTTAGAAATCTAAGGCTTATACCCATTAAAATGGGGCTAGTCGAGTCCGCATCAATTTGTCCAAAAATCCAAGGCTAACACCCACCCAAAAACCAAGTTCAATCATGCTTGGGGGAAAAGTGGGATACCCATAGAATGGAAACCTAATAGCAACTAAAAAGTGCTTGGATATGAACAAGGTTAGAAATATAAGGCTAATACCCATTAAAATGGGGCTAGGCGAGTTCGGATCAATTTGTCCGAAAATCCAAGGCTAACACCCACCCAAAACCAAGTTCAATCATGCTTGGGGAAAAGAGTGTTAGCCATAAAATTGAGGCGTTATAGCTACTAAAAAGTTTTTGGATTTGAACAAGGTTAGAAATATAAGGCTAATACCCATTAAAATAGGGCTAGCCGAGTACGGATCAATTTGTCCGAAAATCCAAGGCGAACACCCACCCAAAACCAAACTTCAATCATGCTTGGGGAAAAGTGGGTTACCCATAAAATTGAGGCCTAATATAAACTAAAAAGTGCTTGGATATGAACTAGGTTAGAAATATAAGGCTAATACCCATTAAAATGGGGCTAGGCGACTCCGTATCAATTTGTCCAAAACTCCAAGGCTAACACCCACCCAAAAACCAAGTTCAATCATGCTTGGGGAAACGTTTGTTACCCATAAAATTGAAGCCTAATAGCAACTAGAACATGCTTGGATATGAACAAGGTTAGAAATATAAGGCTAATACCCATTAAAATAGGGCTAGGAGAGTACGGATCAATTTGTCCAAAAATCCAATGCTAACACCCACCCAAAAACCAAGTTCAATCATGCTTGGGGAAAAGTGGGTTACCTATAAAATCGAGGCCTAATAGCAACTAAAAAGTGCTTGGATATGAACAAGTTTAGAAATATAAGGCTAATACCCATTAAAATGGAACTAGGCGAGTCAGGATCAATTTTTCCGAAAATCCAAGACTAACACCCACCAAAGAGCCAAGTTCAATCATGCTTGGAAGAAGAGCGTGTTACCCACAAAATTAAGGCCTAATAACAACTAAAAAGTTCTTGGATATGAACAAGGTTAGAAATATAAGGCTTATACCCATTACAATGAGGCTAGTCGAGTCAGGATCAATTTGTCCAAAAATGCAAAGCTAACATCCACCCAAAAACCAAGTTCAATCATGCTTGAGGGAAAAATGTGTTAGCCATAAAATTGAGGCCTAATAGCAACTAAAAAGTGCTTGGATATGAACATGGTTAGATATATAAGGATAATACCCCTTAAAATAGGGCTAGCCGAGTGCGGATCAATTTGTCCGAAAATCCAAGGCTAACACCCACCCAAAAATCAAACTTCAACCATGCTTGGGGAAAAGGGGTTACCCATAAAATTGAGGCCTAATATAAACTAAAAAGTGCTTGGATATGAACTAGGTTAGAAATATAAGGCTAATACCCATTAAAATGGGGCTATGAGAGTACTGGATCAATTTGTCCTAAAATCCAATGCAACACCCACCCAAAACCAAGTTCAATCATTCTTGGGGAAAAGTGGGTTACCCATAAAATTGAGGCCTAATAGCAACTAAAACGTTGTTGGATATGAACAAGGTTAGAAATATAAGGCTAATACCCAATAAAATGGGGCTAGTCGAGTCCGGATCAATTTGTCCGAAAATCCAAGGCTAACACCCACCCAAAAACAAAGTTCAATCATGCTTTTGGGAAAAGTGTGTTACCCATAAAATTGAAGCCTAACAGCAACTAAAAAGTGCTTGGATATGAACAAGGTTAGAAATATAAGGCTAATACCCATTAAAATGGGGCTAGTCGAGTCCGGATCAATTTGTCCGAAAATCCAAGGCTAACACCCACCCAAAAACCAAGTTCAATCATGCTTGGGCAAAAAGTGGGTTACCCATAAAATTGAAGCCTAATTGCAACTAAAACGTTGTTGGATATGAACAAGGTTAGAAATATAAGGCTAATACCCATTAAAATGGGGCTAGGCGAGTTCGGATCAATTTGTCCGAAAATTCAAGGCTAACACCCACCCAAAAACAAAGTTCAATCATGCTTGGGGGAAAAGTGTGTTAGACATAAAATTGAGGCCTAATAGCAACTAAAAAGTTCTTGGATATGAACAAGGTTATAAATATAAGGCTAATACCCAATAAAATGGGGCTAGTCGAGTCCAGATCACTTTCTCCGAATATCCAAGGCTAACACCCACCCAAAAACAAAGTTCAATCATGCTTGGGGGAAAAGTGGGTTACCCATAAAATTGAAGCCTAATAGCAACTAAAAAGTTCTTGGATATGAACAATTTTAGAAATCTAAGACTAATACCCATTAAAATGGGGCTAGACGAGTCCGAGATCAATTTGTCCGAAAATCCAAGGCTAACACCCACCCAAAACCAAGTTCGATCATGCTTGGGGAAAATTGTGTTACCCATAAAATTGCAGCCTAATAGATACTAAAAAGTGCTTGGATATGAACAAGGTTAGATATATAAGGATAATACCCATTAAAATAGGGCTAGCCGAGTACGGATCAATTTGTCCGAAAACCCAAGGCTAACACCCACCCAAAAACCAAGTTCAATCATGCTTGGGGAAAAGTGTGTTAGCCATACAATTGAGGCCTAATAGCACCTAAAAAGTGCTTGGATATGAACAAGGTTAGATATATAAGGATAATACCCATTAAAATGGGGCTAGCCGAGTACGGATCAATTTGTCCAGAAAATCCAAGGGTAACACCCACCCAAAACCAAACTTCAACCATGCTTGGGGAAAATGTGGGTTACCCATAAAATTGAGGCCTAATAGAAACTAAAACATTGTTGGATATGAACAAGGTTAGAAATATAAGTCTTATACCCAATAAAATGGGGTTAGTCGAGTACGGATCAGTTTGTCCGAAAATCCAAAGCTAACACCCACCCAAAAACCAAGTTCAATCATGCTTGGGGAAAAAGTGTGTTACCCATAAAATTGAAGCCTAATAGCAACTAAAAAGTGCTTGGATATTAACAAGGTTAGAAATATAAGGCTTATACCCAATAAAATAGGGCTAGTCGAGTACTGATCAATTTCTCCGAAAATCAAAGGCTAACACCCACCCAAAAACCAAGTTTAATCATGCTTGTGGGAAAAGTGGGTTACCCATAAAATTGAAGCCTAATAGCAACTAAAAAGTGCTTGGATATGAACAAGGTTAGAAATATAAGGCTAATACCCATTAAAATGGGGCTAGGCGAGTCCGGATCAATTTGTCCGAAAATCCAAGGCTAACACCCACCCAAAAACCAAGTTCAATCATGCTTGGGGGAAAAGTGGGTTACCCATAAAATTGAAGCCTAATAGCAACTTGGATATGAACAAGGTTAGAAATATAAGGCTAATACCCATTAAAATAGGGCTAGGCGAGTCCGTATCAATTTGTCCGAAAATCCAAGGCTAACACCCACCCAAAAACCAAGTTCAATCATGCTTGGGGGAAAAGTGTGTTAGCCATAAAATTGAGGCCTAATAGCAACTAAAACGTTGTTGGATATGAACAAGGTTAGAAATATAAGGCTAATACCCATTAAAATGGGGCTAGGCGAGTCCAGATCACTTTCTCCGAATATCCAAGGCTAACACCCACCCAAAAACCAAGTTCAATCATGCTTGGGGGAAAAGTGGGATACCCATAAAATGGAAACCTAATAGCAACTAAAAAGTGCTTGGAAATGAACAAGGTTAGAAATATAAGGCTAATAGCCTTTAAAATGGGGCTAGCCGAGTCCAGTATCAATTTGTCGGAAAATCCAAGGCTAACACCCACCCAAAAGCGAAGTTCAATCATGCTTGGGGAAAATTGGGATACAAATAAAATTGAATACTAATAGCAATAAAAAATTACTTGGATATGAACACGGTTAGAAATATAAGCCTAATACCCATTAAAATGGGGCTAGCCGAGTACGGATCAATTTGTCCGAAAATCCAAGGCTAACACCCACCGAAAAACCAAGTTCAATCATGCTTGGGGAAAAGTGGGATACCCATAAAATGGAAGACTAATAGCAACTAAAACGTGCTTGGATATGAACAAGGTTAGAAATATAAGGCTAATACCCATTAAAATGGGGCTAGCTGAGTCCGTATCAATTTGTCCGAAAATCCAAGGCTAACACCCACCCAAAAACCAAGTTCAATCATGCTTGGGGGAAAAGTGGGATACCCATAAAATGGAAGCCTAAGAGCAACTAAAAAGTGCTTGGATATGAACAAGGTTAGAAATATAAGACTAATAACCATTAAAAAGGGGCTAGCCGAGTCCGGATTAATTTGTTCGAAAATCCAAGGCAAACACCCACCCAAAAACCAAGTTCAATCATGCTTGGGGGAAAAGTGTGTTAGCCATAAAATTGAGGCCTAATAGCAACTAAAACGTTGTTGGATATGAACAAGGTTAGAAATATAAGGCTAATACCCATTAAAATGGGGCTAGCCGAGTACGGATCAATTTGTCCGAAAATCCAAGGCTAACACCCACCCAAAAACCAAGTTCAATCATGCTTGGGGGAAAAGTGGGTTACCCATAAAATTGAAGCCTAATAGCAACTAAAAAGTGCTTGGATATGAACAAGGTTAGAAATATAAGGCTAATACCCATTAAAATGGGGCTAGGCGAGTCCGGATCAATTTGTCCGAAAATCCAAGGCTAACACCCACCCAAAAACCAAGTTCAATCATGCTTGGGGGAAAAGTGTGTTAGCCATAAAATTGAGGCCTAATAGCAACTAAAACGTTGTTGGATATGAAAAATGTTAGAAATATAAGGCTAATACCCATTAAAATGGGGCTAGACGAGTCTGGATCAATTTGTCCGAAAATCCAAGGCTAACACCCACCCAAAAACCAAGTTCAATCATGCTTGGGAGAAAAGTGGGTTACCCATAAAATTGAAGACTAATAGCAACTAAAACGTGCTTGGATATGAACAAGGTTAGAAATATAAGGCTAATACCCATTAAAATGGGGCTAGCCGAGTACGGATCAATTTGTCCAAAAATCCAAGGATAACACCCACCCAAAAACCAAGTTCAATCATGCGTTGGTGAAAAGTGGGTTACCCATAAAATTGAAGCATAATAGCAACTAAAAAGTGCTTGGATATGAAAAAGGTTAGAAATATAAGGCTAATACCCATTAAAATGGGGCTAGCTGAGTCTAGATCAATTTATCCGATGCGACCATATTATTTGATAATTTCATCCATATTTACATAGTGTTTTTCATATGTTTTGTGTATAAAATGCCTTGATATTTTTTGGTTTATGTTTTGAAGGCATTTTCGGATGAAAGATGCAAAAAGGAGTAAATTGAAAGTAATTGGCATATTTGACGTTCGATCGATGTTTTGTGCAGAGCGTGAGTTCTAGAGATCGAAATGAAGTGATTCCAGTGACATTCAAGAGCTAACATCCTTACCTTTCTGGAAAGGTAATGCAAGAAAAATAAAAGTAGAAAGATCATGGAAATCACATCCTGCAAAGTCAAATCTCGCATTCTACCACTGTTGACCTTTGTCCATTCAAAATTCCATATCTCGAGCTACAGAAGTCCAATTAATGCAAACTCAATTGGAGTGGATTCAGGACTCAAAGGCCTATAACCGCTCCAAATTCAAGATCAAAACGATGTCGTATGAGGGAGATATGAATTTTACAAAGGACAACTAATTTACGCCAACTTAAGGAAGGACTATTTGGTAAAATACACATTAGGGTTTCTAAGCATATATAAAGTAGAGGAGGAGCAAGGAAGTGGCAGCCACCACAAGAGGAAAACACGAAATTTTCATCCTCTAAACCCAAAAATCATGTGTTCTTCCATCTTTTTATTTAGTTGTTCAATAAACATGCAAGGCTAGATTCTTCTTCTTGGTTGCAAGGACACAAACACCTTCGGATTTCAAGAACCGTGAGATTTATTCTTCCTTCTATTTTCAGTTTATGTTATGAATGAATATATTTGTTTTCCTATGCATATTTCCTATGATTGTTGTTGATGATTGCTAGAGCGGACTCTAAGTTATTGTTGTGAACAATCTATTGCTAAGTTTAATATCAAAACCGGAGTTGTGATATATGAACTTGTGAAGCAACTAAGCTTGATAATTGTGGCGGAACTACATTATTGAACTTAGGGAGAACATTTGAATAAATTGAATCATTTTTTGTTTCAAGGATCGGTTCTAATTTTCAGTAGGTGGATGTATGCTTGTGACCAAGGTTTGTTTTCTTGATAAGTTTCGGTTTTAATTGATTTTTTTTGCTAGTTTAATTGCTGCCATAGTTTAATTGCTGTCATAGTTTAGTTAATCACAAACCAAATCCCCCCAATCACATAACGTACAACATAAAAATCTGACTTGAAACTTCCTCGTGGGATCGACCCCTTGCTTGCTCTATACTATCTTGTGTGTTTTAAGCTAGGGTAATTAATTTGTGCGACCGCGACATCGCGACAAATTTTGGCGCCGTTGCCGGGGAAGTGATTTTAGTTGATTGTTGTGCTTGTACCATTATTTTTATTTGCTGTGATTCAAAAAAAACAAAATTTTTGCTTATGATGGTATTGTTCACTTGTGCACGGTACTGTTCAAAACAGATTTTGTGGTGGAATTAGTATCCGTATTTTGTTTTCTGAAGGAAAAAGACGTTTTGAACAAGACTAGTGATATTTCACTAGCCCCACCTTATTGAGGCCAAATTCTTCTTTGTTCTAGTGGTTTTAGGCAGTTTTAGTTTTCTACCATAAAATTTTCGTTTAATTTGCATTGTTTTTGATCTCTTGTGTGGTTATTTTATTTTGAGTTTTCTTAAGAGTTTATGCGTGTGACCCGTTCTACTAATCAAATTCAAGTGCAGATTGATCTTGAAATAGAAAAAACTTTACGTAGGTTGAGAAAGGAAGCTCGCCTCAACACCATGGGTATTGCACGACAACAAACACTCAAGGAGCTTGTTGCTCCTAACATGGAAAATCAACCATTGTGCATAAACATTGACAATAATGTAAATCTTGAGCTCAAATCTGGTTTTATACATTTGTTACCAACATTTAATGGTCTTGCAGGAGAAGATCCTCATACTCATCTCAAAGAGTTCCATATGGATTGTGTTGGCATGAAACCAAATGGAGTTGATGAAGAACAAGTTAAGTTGAAAGCTTTCCCTTTCTCTTTGAAGGGGCGACAAAGACATGGCTTTTCTCTATTCTCCCATGATCTATTGGAACTTGGAATGCTATGAAGAAGATTTTCCTGGAGAAATATTTCCCAGCATCTCGAGTTGCCAATATAAGGAAAGAAATATGTGGGATTCGATAATCTCATGGAGAGCCACTTTCTGAGTATTGGGAAAGATTTGAGCAACTATGTATTCAATGCCCTCATCATCAAATACCCGATCAGCTGCTCATTCAATATTTCTATGAAGGATTGATGCCTACTGATCGTAGTATCATTGATGTCTGCAAGTGGAGGCGCATTGGTGGATAAGACACCCGAGGTCGCACGCCAATTGATCTCAAACATGGCGAGCCAATTCAAAACAGTTTGGCACTCGTGGAGACCTCTCCAACAAGCGAGTAAATGAGGCAAGTATTTCTAACCTTGAAAATAAAGTTAATGATCTTGTGCGTTCTTTGGCTTGTGGAAATGTGCAGCAGGTGAAAGTTTATAGCATATGCTCCATACAAGGACATGCTTCGGATATGTGCCCAACAATGCAAGAAGATTACATTGAACAAGCTCATGCAATTGATGGAGCATTCAACGGACAACCCTGGCGTAAATATGATCCCTTTTCCAACACGTACAATCCCGGATGGAGAGATCATCCCAATTTACGCTACAGACAACCCATCCTAACAAGGCAATCCAGCCGAGCGGTTCCATCCACAAGGATTTCAGCTTCAACAAAATTATCAAGCAAGACAACCCGCTCCATTCACAAACTCCAATGTTATGGGGTCGTCATCCAATGATGAACTTCGTGAGATGATGAAAACTTTGGCTTCTAATCATCGTTACCTTGCAACAAAATGTCATGTCTTTTCAACAGAAACAAGGTCAAGTATTCACAACTTGGAGAAGCAAATGGGGCAAGTAGCTTCAAGTGTAGGGAAATTGGAAGCACAAATAAATGGAAAATTGCCCTCCCAAGCATTGAATCCAAAAGAGAATGTTAGTGCTATCATACTGCGAAGTGGGAAAGAACTTGAAGAGAAAAAGTTGAAACAAATTGAGATGGAGGAGGAAGAAGAGATAGAAACTGAATTGAGTACAAAGAAAGAACATTCTCCTCCTCCACAAGCGAAACAAAGACAAACACTCCAAAGGTAACTTTTCACTCAAGCAATTCCAATTTTAAAATATTTCCACCCTTTCCTGTGAGTTCTTCTAGGTCAAAGAAAGAAGACAAAGAAAAAGAGATCTTAGAGGTTTTCAAGAAAGTGGAACTGAACATTCCTTTGCTTGATGCTATCAAACAAATTCCCAAATATGCAAAATTCTTGAAGGAGTTGTGTACTACCAAGAGAGCTTTCAAACTGAAAGGTCATCAAACAGTAAGTATGGGTGAAGTTGTATCTGCCGTTGTTCAAAAGAATTTTCCTTTGAAACAAAAAGACCCAGGTGCGTTTACTATCCCATGTGTTATTGGTAATGCTAGTTTTAAAAGAGCTTTATGTGATTTAGGTGCATCCATTAGTGTTATGCACAAACATGTTTATGATTCTCTTAGTCTTGAGCCTTTGAATAAAACTAGCATTGTAATATAACTTGTGGATCGTAGTTTTGTTTACCCACTTGGTGTGATAGAAGATGTCCTGGTCAAGATTGATAGTTTGGTTATTCCATGTGATTTTTATATACTTGATATGGAACATGATTCTTGTGATTTATCAACCAACACTCCTATATTGTTTGGGAGACCATTCTTGAAAACCGCCAACATAAAGATTGATTGTGGTAAGGATACTTTGTCTATGGAGGTTGTGATTTTGATTGCGAAGACGGATTAAGCATAGTTTTGAGCTATGGCTATGATTTCACCAGGATAGAAGAGATGGAGAGGCACATGTGTGTTCCCAAAGCGTGCATGAATCGAGTATTGGCCTTACAAGCTTTGCAAACCGTTCCCCAAGGTAATGTCTTTGTTGATTTGGTACTCTCACATAAAAAGCTTTTGCCATCTATTTTACAGGCCCCCGAGTTAGAATTAAAACCTTTGCCCGATAATTTGAAGTATGTATTCATTGGCGACAACAATACACTTCCTGTTATCATAGCAAAAGGTTTAACAAGTATGCAAGAGGAAAAACTTGTGAAGTTGTTGTGTGATCACAAGACGGCCATTGGATGGACTTTAGCCGACATCAAGGGCATTAGTCCCTCAATATGTATGCATCACATACTATTGGAGGACAACACAAAACCAACAAGGGAAATGCAAAGGAGGTTGAACCCGCCTATGATGGAGGTAGTGAAAGCTGAAATTTTGAAATTGTTAGATGCAGGAGTCATTTACCCATCACTGACAGTAAATGGGTCGCGCCAATCCATGTGGTGCCTAAAAAGACCAGAATCACGTTGGTGAAAAACAAAAATGATGAGCTCATTCCTACTCGCATCTCGAGTGGATGGAGAATGTGTGTTGATTACATAAAGCTTAATCTTTCTACACGCAAATATCATTTCCCATTACCATTCATGGATCAAATGCTTGAACGCCTAGCAGGTAAGTCTTTTTATTGCTTTCTTGATGGATATAGTGGATACAATCAGATTGTTATTAATCCTGAGGATCAAGAAAAGACTACATTTACATGTCCATTTGGTACATATGCATATAGGAGAATGCCTTTTGGTCTCTGTAATGCTCCTGCAACTTTTCAAAGATGTATGATGAGTATATTTTCTGACTATGTTGAAAGAATAATTGAGGTTTTTATGGATGATTTCACGGTGTATGGTGATTCTTTTGATAGATGTCTAGAAAATTTATCTTTGATCTTGAAAAAGTGCATTGAAACTAACCTTGTCTTGAACTATGAAAAGTGTTATTTTATGGTAGAACAAGGAATAGTTCTTGGGCATGTTGTGTCTTCACGTGGATTAGAGGTTGATAAAGCTAAGATAAATGTTATTTCATCATTTCCTTATCCCTCATGCGTGAGGGATGTTCGTTTTTTTCTAGGCCATGCAGTTTTCTATCGACGCTTTATCAAAGATTTCTCGAAGATTATGACACCCTTGTGCAAACTATTAGCCAAAGAAGTGAATTTTATGTTTGATCAAGCATGTAAAGATGCTCATGATGAGCTTAAGAGACATGTCACATCTGCCCTATCATCCAACCACCAAATTGGGATGAACTTTTTGAGATAATGTGTGATGCGAGTGACTATGCGGTAGGAGCTGTGCTTGGGCAAAGAATTGGGAAGAATTTGCATGTTATCACCTATGCTTCTCGTATGTTGGATGGAGCACAATGTAATTACCATACAACCGAAAAAGAACTTTTTGTAGTGGTGTTTGCTCTTGAAAAATTCAGGTCATATCTACTTGGTACAAAACTCATTGTTTTTACTGACCATGCAGCTCTCAGGTATTTTTTGAAGAAGAAGGAGTCAAAACCAAGACTGATTAGGTGGATCTTGCTTTTACAAGAATTCGATCTTGAGATCAAAGACAAAAAAGTTGCTGAAAACCATGTGGTTGATCACTTGAGCCAACTGAGGACCGAGGATATACAGATTGAAACAATAAGAGAAACATTCTCTGATGAATAGTTGTATATGTTGCATTCCTCTACAAGACCATGGTATGCTAATTTGGTAAACTATTTAGTCACCAAAGAATTCCCTCCAGGTTTGTCTAAACCCCAAAAAGATAAGTTATGAGCTGATTCTAAATATTATTTTTGGGATGATCCTTACCTTTGGAAATTTTGTGCGGAGCAAGTAGTTAGGAGGTGTGTACCACAAGATGAATTTCATTCCATTCTCACTTTTTGTCATTCTCATTCTTGTGGTGGGCATTTTGGAGCAAAAAAATAGCCCACAAGGTACTTGAAAGTGGTTTCTATTGGCCTTCTATTTTTAAATATGCATATCACTTCTGCAAATCATGTGAAAAATGTCAAAGAACAGGTAATATCACTAATAAGAATCAAATGCCTTTAACAAATATTCTTGTAAGTGAAATTTTCGATGTTTGTGGTATTGACTTTATGGATCCATTTCCGTCTTCTTTTGGAAATCTTTATATTCTTCTTGTTGTTGATTATGTGTCTAAATGGATTAAGGCAAAAGTCACACGAACTAACGATGCTAAGGTTGTTTTAGATTTTGTCAGGACTCACATATTTGACAGGTTTGGAATCCCTAAAGCTATCATTAGCGATCGTGGCACTCATTTTTGTAATCGTTCCATGGAAGCATTGCTACGCAAATATCATGTGACTCATCGAACTTCCACAGCATATCATCCTCAAACGAATGGCCAAGCTGAAATTTCAAATCGAGAAATCAAATCCATTTTGGAGAAAACTGTGCAACCTAATCGGCGAGATTGGAGTCTACGTCTTGGAGATGCACTTTGGGCTTATCGGACTGCTTATAAATCACCTATAGGAATGTCACCTTATAGAATGATTTATGGGAAAGCATGTCATCTACTAGAGGAGCTTGAACACAGTTTTTTTGGGCCATTAAACAATGTAACTTGTGGATTATTAGGCTACTGGAATTGCAAGAATGCTGCAATTGCAAGAATTGGAAGAGATTTAAAATGATGCTTATGAGAATGCAAGAATTTTCAAAGAAAGTACTAAGAGTCATCATAACTAAATGATTACAAAAAAGGAATTTCATGTTGGGGAAAATCCTTCTTTATCATTTGAGTTTGAATTTTTTCCTGGAAAGTTATGCTCTCATTGCATTGGACCTTTTTTTATTTCTAATGTTTTTCCTTATGGTGCAGTTGAAATTACAAGTTTAGAAACCAACAAAGTACTCAAGGTCAATGGGCATCGTTTGAAACCTTTCTATGAAGGTTGGACAACAGAAATCACCGCTTCTATAGAGTTAGCTGAACCAATCTATGAAGGATGAGCATGCCACATGTCAAGCCAATGACATAAAACAAAAGCGCTTACTGGGAGGCAACCCAGCACAAAAAAAAAAGATTTGCTTTCTTTTTCCTTATCTTTTATGTTTTTGCATTTTATTTCATTTTTGTCATTCTCCTATATTCCTTTTCTTTTATTTTCAACATTGAGGACAATGTTGTGTTTTAAGTGTGGGGGTATTGGGAAAATGTTAGTTTTTTTATTTTTGTTTTATTTATTTTTCCCAAAAAAAGAAAAGAAAGAAAAGTTTTAATGGGTATTAGAACTCCCATTGGTTTTTGAGAATATGAGTATTATGTATGAGAATTAAGTGAGTAGATGAATATATAAATCAAATAAATGAGTGTGCATGCAAGTTTTAATGTTTAATTGGTTTAGGGATTGACTGTGAAAATATGTCATGTTGACTTTATAGTGTTATACCAATGTAAGCTTTCGAGCCTTCAACATTATATTCTTTAATTGTTCGTTCTTTCAATGATATGTATCTCTAGATTTTGCTTCATATCTTATTGAAATTACATTCACATTACATAGATGCATGAAGATGATAAAGGCATTAGGAATTTTAACCACTTGAGCCAAAAAGCCAACCTAAAGCATATTATCTTTAGTGAGCCCCTTTTGAGCTTGTTTATCTTTTCTTTGCTTTATCCATATATAAGCCTTAAACTTTTTATATGTTTTCCTCTTTTCCCCGGTCAAGGATTAGTAGAGCATATACTTTTGATATCTCATGGAATTATGTGAAAAGAAAGAAGAAGTGATGATTGATGAAAAGATGGGCAAAGTTGGTAAAAGTGAAGAAAAAAAAAACAAGAAAAAAGAAAGAAAAGAAGAAAAGAAAAAGAAAGAAATAGAAAAGAGCTTGAAATCGAAAGAAGCTAAGAATTGGTGCTTGAAGATTGAAAATTGATGTGTTTTGATGGAATATCTTGGTTCAAATATTATTATTTTTTTTTTCATAATGCTCCACTTTCTTTGGTTTAAACCTTTTCTTGTACTCTCTTTTACCTCACCTTAACCTTAGCCCCATTACAACCAGAAAATAAGACCTTTTGATTCATCCATTGTTTGTAATATTTTAGTAATGGAGATGAGATTGAAGAGCAAGCTTATGGTAGAACATCTTCATTGATTGAATTTGAGAGATTTAAACACATAAGGCATAAACATATGAGTGTTCAAGTGTATATCAATGAGAGGACCTATCACTTTGGCATGACATAGATTTCTTTTATATCCTGAAGAGTAATTGAGTTTTGAAGTTTGCATGTAAACAAATTCATAAAGATTTATGTTCGTTATTCTTCTCGATTGTATTCTTATTTATAATGCTTGAATTCTTGGATATTGATGGGAGATTAAGAGATTGGTCATGGTTATTTTTTTTATTTACCAATCCTTTCTCGAGGATGAGCAAGAGCTAAGTGTGGGGGTATTTGATGTGACCACATTATTTGATAATTTCATCCATATTTACATAGTGTTTTGCATATGTTTTATGTATAAAATGCCTTGATATTCTTTGTTTTATATTTTGAAGGCATTTTTGGATGAACGATGCAAAAAGGAGTAAATTGGAGGTAATTGGCAGATTTGACGTTCAGTCGATGTTTTGTTCAGAGCGTGAGTTCTAGAGATCGAAATGAAGTGATTCCAGTGACATTCAAAATCTAACATCCATACCTTTCTGGAAAGGTAATGCAAGAAAAATAAAAGGAGAAAGATCATGGAAATCGCATCCTGCAAAGTCAAATCTTGCATTCTGCCACTGTTGACCTTTGTCTATTCACAATTCAATATCTCGAGTTACAGAAGTCCAATTGATGCAAACTCAATTGGCGTGGATTCGGGACTCAACGACCTATAAACGCTCCAAATTTCAGCTCAAAACGATGTCGTATGAAGACGATATGAATTTTACAAGGGACAACTAAATTCTGCCAACTTAAGGAAGGACTATTTGGTAAAATACACATTAGGGTTTCTAAGCATATATAAAGTAGAAGAGGAGCAAGGAAGTGGCAGCCACCACAAGAGGAAACACGAAATTTTCATCCTCTAAACCCAAAAATCATGTGTTCTTCCATCTTTTTATTTAGTTGTTCAATAAACATGCAAGGCTAGATTCTTCTTCTTGGTTGCAAGGACACAAACACCTTCGGATTTCAAGAACCGTGAGATTTATTCTTCCTTCTATTTTCAGTTTATGTTATGAATGAATATATTTGTTTTCCTATGCATATTTCCTATGATTGTTGTTGATGATTGCTAGAGCGGACTCTAAGTTATTGTTGTGAACAATCTATTGCTAAGTTTAATATCAAAACCGGAGTTGTGATATATGAACTTGTGAAGCAACTAAGCTTGATAATTGTGGTGGAACTACATTATTGAACTTAGGGAGATCATTTGAATAAATTGACACAAGTTGCAGACAACTTGTATGTTAATCTTGATAAAATTGTCTAGTTCTTAAAGCTACCATTAAATTGAATCATTAGTGTGGACACTTTGATTGTTTGTTGGTTAGGATTGGTTATACATGGATTCGTTAATTAATCATGTTAAGAAAAGATAAAATTTTAGAATATAAACTGTATTTTTTGTTTCAAGTATCGGTTCTAATTTCCATAGGTGGATGTATGCTTGTGACCAAGGTTTGTTTTCTTGATAAGTTTCAGTTTTAATTGATTTTGTTTGCTAGTTTAATTGCTATCATAGTTTAATTGTTGTCATAGTTTAGTTAATCACAAACCAAACCCCCAATCACATAACGTACAACATAAAAATCTGACTTGAAACTTGCTCGTGGGATCGACCTCTTGCTTGCTCTATACTATCTTGTGTGTTTTAAGCTAGGGTAATTAATTTGTGCGATCACGACATCGCAACATTGTCCGAAAATGCAAGGCTAACACCCATCCAAAAACCAAGTTTAATCATGCTTGGGGAAAAGTTTGTTAGCCATAAAATTGAGGCCTAATAGCAACTAAAACGTTGTTGGATATGAACAATGTTAGAAATATAAGGCTAATACCCATTAAAATGGGGCTAGTCGAGTCCGGATCAATTTTTCTGAAAATACAATGCTAACTCCCACCCAAAACCAAGTTCAATCATGCTTGGGGAAAAGGGGTTACCCATAAAATTGAAGACAAATAGCAACTAAAAAGTGCTTGGATATGAACAAGGTTCGAAATATAAGACTAATACCCATTAAAATGGGGCTAGCCTAGTACGGATCAATTTGTCCAAAAATCCAAGGCTAACACCCACCTAAAAACCAAGTTCAATCATCCTTGGGGAAAAGTGGGTTACCCATAAAATTGAAGACAAATAGCAACTAATACATGCTTGGATATGAACAAGGTTAGAAATATAAGGCTAATACCCATTAAAATGGGGCTAGCCGAGTACGGATCAATTTGTCCGAAAATCCAAGGCTAACACCCACCCAAAAACCAAGTTCAATCATGCTTGGGGGAAAAGTGGGTTACCCATAAAATTGAAGCCTAATAGCAACTAAAACGTTGTTGGATATGAAAAAGGTTAGAAATATAAGGCTAATACCCATTAAAATGGGGCTAGCCGAGTACGGATAAATTTGTCCAAAAATCCTAGGCTAACACACACCCAAAAACCAAGTTCAATCATGCTTGGGGGAAAAGTGGGTTACCCATAAAATTGAAGGCTAATAGCAACTAAAAAGTGCTTGGATATGAACAAGGTTAGAAATATAAGGCTAATACCCATTAAAAAGGGGCTAGCCGAGTACGGATCAATTTGTCCGAAAATCCAAGGCTAACACCCACCCAAAAACTTAGTTCAATCATGCTTGGGGGAAAATTGGGTTACCCATGAAATTGAAGACTAATAGCAACTAAAACGTTGTTGGATATGAAAAAGGTTAGAAATATAAGGCTAATACCCATTAAAATGGGGCTAGCCGAGTACGGATCAATTTGTCCGAAAATCCAAGGCTAACACCCACCCAAAAACCAAATTCAATAATGCTTGGGGAAAAAGTGGGTTACCCAAAAAATTGAAGGCTAATAGCAACTAAAAAGTCCATGGATATGAAAAAGGTTAGAAATATAAGGCTAATACCCATTAAAATGGGGCTAGACGAGTCTGGATCAATTTGTCCGAAAATCCAAGGCTAACACCCACCCAATATCCACGTAGGATCATGCTGGGGGAAAAGTTTGTTAGCCATAAATTTGAGGCCTAATAGCAACTAAAACATTGTTGGATATGAAAAATGTTAGAACTATAAGGCTAATACCCATTAAAATGGGGCTAGACGAGTATGGATCAATTTATCCGAAAATCCAAGGCTAACACCCACCCAAAAACCAAGTTCAATCATGCTTGGGGGAAAAGTGGGATACCCATAAAATGGAAGCCTAAGAGCAACTAAAAAGTGCTTGGATATGAACAAGGTTAGAAATATAAGACTAATAACCATTAAAATGGGGCTAGACGAGTCCGGATCAATTTGTCCGAAAATCAAAGGCTAACACCCACCCAAAAACTTAGTTCAATCATGCTTGGGGAAAAGTGGGTTACCCATAAAATTGAAGACTAATTGCAACTAAAACATGCTTGGATATGAACAAGGTTAGAAATATAAGGCTAATACCCATTAAAATGGGGCTAGCCGAGTACGGATCAATTTGTCCGAAAATCCAAGGCTAACACCCACCGAAAAACCAAGTTCAATCATGCTTGGGGGAAAAGTGGGTTACCCATAAAATTGAAGCCTAATAGCAACTAAAAAGTGCTTGGATATGAACAAGGTTAGAAATATAAGGCTAATACCCATTAAAATGGGGCTAGCCGAGTACGGATCAATTTGTCCGAAAATCCAAGGCTAACACCCACCCAAAAACCAAGTTCAATCATGGTTGGGGGAAAAGTGTGTTACCCATAAAATTGAGGCCTAATAGCAACTAAAACGTTGTTGGATATGAACAAGGTTAGAAATATAACGCTAATACCCATTAAAATAGGGCTAGACGAGTCCGGATCAATTTGTCCGAAAATCCAAGGCTAACACCCACCCAAAAACCAAGTTCAATCACGCTTGGGGAAAATTGGGTTATCAATAAACTTGAGGCCTAATAGCAAGTAAAACGTTGTTGGATATGAACAAGGTTAGAAATATAAGCCTAATACCCATTAAAATGGGGCTAGTCGAGTCCGGATCAATTTGTCCGAAAATCCAAGACTAACACCCACCCAAAAACCACGTACAATCATGCTTGGGGGAAAAGTGTGTATTAGGCTTCAATAAAATGGAAGCCTAATAGCAACTAAAAAGTGCTTGGATATGAACAAGGTTAGAAATATAAGGCTAATACCCATTAAAATGGGGCTAGGCGAGTCCGTATCAATTTGTCCGAAAATCCTAGGCTAACACCCACCCAAAAACCAAGTTCAATCATGCTTGGGGGAAAAGTGTGTTAGCCATAAAATTGAGGCCTAATAGCAACTAAAACGTTGTTGGATATGAAAAATGTTAGAAATATAAGGCTAATACCCATTAAAATGGGGCTAGGCGAGTACGGATCAATTTGTCCGAAAATCCAAGGCTAACACCCACCCAAAAACCAAGTTCAATCATGCTTGGGGGAAAAGTGGGTTACCCATAAAATTGAAGACTAATAGCAACTAAAACGTGCTTGGATATGAACAAGGTTAGAAATATAAGGCTAATACCCATTAAAATGGGGCTAGCCGAGTACGGATCAATTTGTCCGAAAATCCAAGGCTAACACCCACCCAAAAACCAAGTTCAATCATGCTTGGGGGAAAAGTGGGTTACCCATAAAATTGAAGACTAATAGCAACTAAAACGTGCTTGGATATGAACAAGGTTAGAAATATAAGGCTAATACCCATTAAAATGGGGCTAGCCGAGTACGGATCAATTTGTCCGAAAATCCAAGGCTAACACCAACCCAAAACCAAATTCAATCATGCTTGGGGGAAAAGTGGATTACCCATAAAATTGAAGCCTAATAGCAACTAAAAAGTGCTTGGATATGAACAAGGTTAGAAAAATAAGGCTAATACCCATTAAAAAGGGGCTAGCCGAGTACGGATCACTTTGTCCGAAAATGCAAGGCTAACACCCACCCAAAAACCAAGATCAATCATGCTTGGGGAAAAGTTTGTTAGCAAAAAATTGAGGCCTAATAGCAACTAAAACGTTGTTGGATATCAACAATGTTAGAAATATAAGGCTAATACCCATTAAAATGGGGCTAGGCGAGTCCGGATCAATTTGTCCGAAAATCCAAGGCTAACACCCACCCAAAACCACGTTCAATCATGCTTGGGGAAAATTGGGTTATCAATAAAATTGAAGACTAATAGCAACCAAAACGTGCATGGATATGAACAAGGTTAGAAAGCTAAGGCTTATACCCATTAAAATGGGGCTAGTCGAGTCAGGATCAATTTGTCCGAAAATGTAAGGCTAACACCCACCCAAAAACCAAGTTCAATCATCCTTGGGGGGAAATTGTGTTACCCATAATATTGAATCCTAATAGCAACTAAAAACGCTTCGATATGAACAAGGTTAGAAAGCTAAGGCTAATACCCATTAAAATGGGGCTAGTCGAGTCAGGATCAATTTGTCCGAAAATCCAAGGCTAACACCCACCCAAAAACCAAGTTCAATCATGCTTGGGGTAAAAGTGGGTTACCCATAAAATTGAAGCCTAATACCAACTAAAAAGTTGTTGGATATGAACAAGGTTAGAAATATAAGGCTAATACCCATTAAAATGGGGCTAGTCGAGGACGGATCAATTTGTCCGAAAATCCAAGGCTAACACCCACTCACAAACCAAGTTCAATCATGCATTGAGGAAAAGTGGGTTACCCATAAAATTGAATTCTAATAGCAACTAAAAACGCTTCGATATGAACAAGGTTAGAAAGCTAAGGCTAATACCCATTAAAATGGCGCTAGTCGATTCCGGATCAATTTGTCCGAAAACTCAAGGCTTACACCCACCAAAAAACCAAGTTCATTCATGCTTGGGGAAAAGTTTGTTAGCCATAAAATTGAGGACTAATAGCAACTAAAACGTTGTTGGATATGAACAATGCTAGAAATATAAGGCTAATACCCATTAAAATGGGGCTAGATCGAGTCAGGATCAATTTGTCCGAAAATCCAAGGCTAACACCCACCGAAAAACCAAGTTCAATCATGCTTGGGGAAAAGTGGGTTACCCATAAAATTGAAGCCTAATAGCAACTAAAAAGTGCTTGGATATGAACAAGGTTAGAAATATAAGGCTAATACCCATTAAAATGGGGCTAGGCGAGTCCGTATCAATTTGTCCGGAAATTCTAGGCTAACCCCACCCAAAAACCAAGTTCAATCATGCTTGGGGAAAAAGTGTGTTAGCCATAAAATTGAGGCCTAATAGCAACTAAAACGTTGTTGGATATGAAAAATGTTAGAAATATAAGGCTAATACCCATTAAAATGGGGCTAGCCGAGTACGGATCAATTTGTCCGAAAATCCAAGGCTAACACCCACCCAAAAACCAAGTTCAATCATGCTTGGGGGAAAAGTGGGTTACCCATAAAATTGAAGACTAATAGCAACTAAAACGTGCTTGGATATGAACAAGGTTAGAAATATAAGGCTAATACCCATTAAAATGGGGCTAGCCGAGTACGGATCAATTTGTCCGAAAATCCAAGGCTAACACCCACCCAAAACCAAATTCAATCATGCATTGAGGAAAAGTGGGTTACCCATAAAATTGAAGCCTAATAGCAACTAAAAGTGCTTGGATATGAAAAAGGTTAGAAAGATAAGGCTAATACCCATTAAAATGGGGCTAGTCGAGTCCGGATCACTTTGTCCGAAAATGCAAGGCTAACACCCACCCAAAAACCAAGTTCAATCATGCTTGGGGGAAAAGTGTGTTAGCCATAAAATTGAGGCCTAATAGCAACTAAAACGTTGTTGGATATGAACAAGGTTAGAAATATAAGGCTAATACCCATTAAAATGGGGCTAGCCGAGTACGGATCAATTTGTCCGAAAATCCAAGGCTAACACCCACCCAAAATCCAAGTTCAATCATGCTTGGGGGAAAAGTGGGTTACCCATGAAATTGAAGACTAATAGCAACTAAAACGTTGTTGGATATGAAAAAGGTTAGAAATATAAGGCTAATACCCATTAAAATGGGGCTAGCCGAGTACGGATCAATTTGTCCGAAAATCCAAGGCTAACACCCACCCAAAAACCAAGTTCAATCATGCTTGGGGGAAAAGTGGGTTACCCATAAAATTGAAGCCTAATAGCAACTAAAAAGTTCTTGGATATGAACAAGGTTAGAAATATAAGGCTAATACCCATTAAAATGGGGCTAGTCGAGTACGGATCAATTTGTCCGAAAATCCAAGGCTAACACCCACCCAAAAACCAAGTTCAATCATGCTTGGGGGAAAAGTGGGTTACCCATAAAATTGAAGCCTAATAGCAACTAAAAAGTTCTTGGATATGAACAAGGTTAGAAATATAAGGCTAATACCCATTAAAATGGGGCTAGTCGAGTCCGGATCAATTTGTCCGAAAATCCAAGGCTAACACCCACCCAAAAACCAAGTTCAATCATTCTTGGGGGAAAAGTGGGTTACCCATAAAATTGAAGCCTAATAGCAACTAAAAATTGCTTGGATATGAACAAGGTTAGAAATAAAAGGCTAATACCCATTAAAATGGGGCTAGTCGAGTCCGGATCAATTTGTCCGAAAATCCAAGGCTAACACCCACCCAAAAACCAAGTTCAATCATGCTTTGGGGAAAAGTGGGTTACCCATAAAATTGAAGCCTAATAGCAACTAAAAAGTGCTTGGATATGAACAAGGTTAGAAATATAAGGCTAATACCCATTAAAATGGGGCTAGTCGAGTCCGGATCAATTTGTCCGAAAATCCAAGGCTAACACCCACCCAAAAACCAAGTTCAATCATGCTTGGGGGAAAAGTGTGTTACCCATAAAATTGAAGACTAATAGCAACTAAAACGTTGTTGGATATGAACAAGGTTAGAAATATAAGGCTAATACCCATTAAAATGGGGCTAGTCGAGTCCGGATCAATTTGTCCGAAAATCCAAGGCTAACACCCACCCAAAAACCAAGTTCAATCATGCTTGGGGGAAAAGTGGGTTACCCATAAAATTGAAGCCTAATAGCAACTAAAAAGTGCTTGGATATGAACAAGGTTAGAAATATAAGGCTAATACCCATTAAAATGGGGCTAGCCGAGTACGGATCAATTTGTCCGAAAATCCAAGGCTAACACCCACCCAAAAACCAAGTTCAATCATGCTTGGGGGAAAAGTGGGTTACCCATAAAATTGAAGCCTAATAGCAACTAAAAAGTTCTTGGATATGAACAAGGTTAGAAATATAAGGCTAATACCCAATAAAATGGGGCTAGTCGAGTCCGGATCAATTTGGCCGAAAATCCAAGGCTAACACCCACCCAAAAACCAAGTTCAATCATGCTTGGGGGGAAAGTGGGTTACCCATAAAATTGAAGACTAATAGCAACTAAAAATTGCTTGGATATGAACAAGGTTAGAAATAAAAGGCTAATACCCATTAAAATGGGGCTAGTCGAGTCCGGATCAATTTGTCCGAAAATCCAAGGCTAACACCCACCCAAAAACAAAGTTCAATCATGCTTTTGGGAAAAGTGTGTTACCCATAAAATTGAAGCCTAACAGCAACTAAAAAGTGCTTGGATATGAACAAGGTTAGAAATATAAGCCTAATACCCATTAAAATGGGGCTAGTCGAGTCCGGATCAATTTGTCCGAAAATCCAAGGCTAACACCCACCCAAAAACCAAGTTCAATCATGCTTGGGGGAAAAGTTGTTACCCATAAAATTGAAGCCTAATAGCAACTAAAAAGTGCTTGGATATGAACAAGGTTAGAAATATAAGGCTAATACCCATTAAAATGGGGCTAGTCGAGTCCGGATCAATTTGTCCGAAAATCCAAGGCTAACACCCACCCAAAAACCAAGTTCAATCATGCTTGGGGGAAAAGTGGGTTACCCATAAAATTGAAGCCTAATAGCAACTAAAAAGAGCTTTGATATGAACAAGGTTAGAAATATAAGGCTAATACCCATTAAAATGGGGCTAGTCGAGTCCGGATCAATTTGTCCGAAAATCCAAGGCTAACACCCACCCAAAAACCAAGTTCAATCATTCTTGGGGGAAAAGTGGGTTACCCATAAAATTGAAGCCTAATAGCAACTAAAAAGTGCTTGGATATGAACAAGGTTAGAAATATAAGGCTAATACCCATTAAAATGGGGTTAGTCGACTCCGGATCAATTTGTCCGAAAATCCAAGGGTAACACCCCCCAAAAACCAAGTTCAATCATTCTTGGGGGAAAAGTGGGTTACCCATAAAATTGAAGCCTAATAGCAACTAAAACGTTGTTGGATATGAACAAGGGTAGAAATATAAGGCTAATACCCATTAAAATGGGGCTAGTCGAGTCCGGATCAATTTGTCCGAAAATCCAAGGCTAACACCAACCCAAAAACCAAGTTCAATCATGCTTTGGGGAAAAGTGGGTTACCTATAAAATTGAAGCCTAATAGCAACTTAATTGTTGTTGGATATGAACAAGGTTAGAAATATAAGCCTAATACCCATTAAAATGGGGCTAGTCGAGTCCGGATCAATTTGTCCGAAAATCGAAAGCTAACACCCACCAAAAACCAAGTTCAATAATGTTTGGGCGAAGAGTGTCTTACCCATAAAACTGAAGTCTAATAGCAACTAAAAAGTGCTTGGATATGAAAAAAGTTACAAATATAAGACTTATACCTATTTAAATAGGGCTAGTCGAGTCCGGATCAATTTGTCCGAAAATCCTAGACTAACACCCACCCAAAAACCAAGTTCAATCATGCTTGGAGGAAAAGTGTATTACCCATAAAATTGAAGCCTAATAGCAACTAAAAATTAGTTGGATATGAACAAGGTTAGAAATATAAGGCTAATACCCATTAAAATGGGGATATTCGACTCCGGATCAATTTGTCCGAAAATCCAAGG
>JAVHLS010000066.1:15000-55404 GCA_032356905.1 Salix exigua
TATGCATTGAATTTGATTGTCTAGTAGAACCACCTCATCGAAATTTGGGTGCGAGTTAGAAGCCGGAATCGGGCAAAAACTTATCGAGATACTCGGCAACCAAGAACTTTTGAAAAATGCCTGACTATTGCACTAAATGCTCACATGTGGGACACCACATGACTAATTGCATTCTATTAGACACCAATGCGAGGCCTAGACAACCCTTTAAAAATGCTGAAACTGCTCCCAAAACTGATATAAGGATAACTAGTAATATTAACCTAAAACCTGTCACGGAGGTTGGGAAACAGAATAGAGAGGAATGGGTGGAGGTTAAACATAAGAAAGTAGCACATAAACATGTGGAAATCAATGCTAAGGGCCATACTATACCCCCATTAGATAAAGGTAAATCTATTCAAATTCCTACTCCAGTGAATGAGGGAACCAGTAAGAAAAGTCAGGAAAGAGAAAATCTCTATGATACTCCTATGGGTAATTTAATTGAAAAGGAGAGTCGTAAATTGGATAAGGAAGGTCCTAGTCAACCTAAAGATAAAGGTAAGTCCATCGAAACTAACCCTTCTCTTGTGGTTGTTTTGAAATCTCAAGATAAAGAGCTTGTCAGGAAAACTCCTATGGGTAGTATAACTGAAATTAAAACTCCAGTAAATTTAACCGCTTCTGATAACTTGAAGGAGGCCAACCGCTCATCCGAAATTAGTAATGACACAATGGTTGGTGACTCCCAACCTATCGGCTTGTGCGGTCTAAATACCAATGATACCATCCCTTCCTCTAATGGTATGTCTATCGCGTTTGAGAATCATCCTAGAATTCTGACTCGGCGAAACTCGGAAGGGGATGTGCAACCTCTTTTTAGTAAAAAGGACTTAAGGAAAAAAATCTAAATGCTGAGTTTGATGAAACTGCAATCGCCAAAGTGATTGATGCTATTCCTCTTAATATTTGTCTTAATGATTAGTAGTCTCATTTGGAATATAAGGGGGATAGCTGGTAAGTCTGGTCTTCGTCGTCTCAAAACTCTCATTAAAATGCATCGTCCAAAAATTATTACCATTATTGAACCAATGGTTGATTTGGATAGAATTGCTTTCTTTACTCGTACATTAGGTTTTGCCAATTCTATGGCCAATTGTGCTAACAAAATTTGGATCCTTTGGGTAGAGGATTTAACTGTTAATCTTTTCAAAGATCATAACCAGTGTCTTACCGTCTCTATCAATACGCCCTGGCTCCCTAAGTCCTTCTTTATCTCCTTTGTCTATGCTAAGAATTTAAGGTCAGAAAGGAGATTATTATGGGATGAATTGTGTGAGGTTGCGCACCTCCTTGATGGGCCGTGGGTTGTTGGTGGTGATTTTAATGCGGTTCTCAAGGTCTCGGAGAGTAAGGGTGGGGGTAATCCTAATCAGGGCTCGATGGAGGATTTCGGTAGTTGCCTTTTGGATTGTGGGTTGTTGGATGCAGGATATGAGGGGAATGATTTCACTTGGACCAATGGTAAGGTCATGCGTAGGCTGGATAGGATTGTTATTAATCCGGAGTGGAGTGACTTGTTCTCTCTTGCCCGGGTTAAGCATCTCAACAGAGTGGGGTCTGATCATTGTCCTTTACTGTTCCAATGCTCTCAAGTCGTGCAAAGTTTTCCTAGCTCCTTTCGGTTCCTTCATATGTGGACTCATCATCATGATTTTTTAAACGTTGTAAAAAACAATTGGGATCATCCTAGTGGGAGCACGGGCTGTTTGAATTTTTGGCTTAAACAGCAGAGATTAAAAAGTTGTCTCAAGTGGTGGAATAAGTATAAGTTTGGCAATATATTCGATAAAATTAAAATTGCTGAAGATAATGTTACTAAGAAAGAAATTATATTCCAGAATGACCCAAGTTCGAATAATAGAGAGGCTCTTCATAAAGAGATGGCTATTTTGAATAAAACTCTGTTCTTGGAAGAGAAATTTTGGCAACAAAAATCTGGTTGTAAATGGCTCCTAGAGGGTGATAGGAACACCCGATACTACCAGCTTTTACTAAAAAAGAAGAGGGTTAAAAATTTCATTTGGTCCATTCAAAATGATGATGGCTCTATTATAAATGATGCTGTGGAGATCAAGAGGTCTGCTGTGGAGTACTACTCAGCTCTTCTTTCTAAAGATAACAATGTTAATGTTGATGATTCTGCCACTGATTGGAGTTTCATCCCGGAAACTATTTCTGAAGAGGATAATACTTTCCTCTCCAAGCTCCCGGATAGAAATGAAGTTCGCACGGTAGTGTTTGAGTGTGATGCTAATAGCGCTGCTGGCCCCGATGGTTTTTCGGGGCTCTTCTATCAACATTGTTGGGATATTATTGGGGAGGACTTAGTGGAGGCTGTGATTGATTTTTTTAAAGGGGGTGCTATCCCTAGAGGTGCATCCTCAACTACTATTATTCTGATTCCAAAAGTCCCGCACCCTAAAAGTTGGAGTGAATTTAGACCCATTAGTCTTTGCACTATGTTCAACAAAATTATTACTAAAATATTGACTAATAGGCTTTCCAGTATCTTGCCTAAAATAATCCTCCCATTCCAAAGTGGCTTTATTCCAGGCAGACGCATAGAGGACAATATTTTATTGGCTCAGGAGATGGTGCAGTCAATTGACGAGAAAGCTAGGGGCTCTAATGTTATCCTCAAGCTGGATATGATGAAAGCTTATGATAGACTTGACTGGGCTTTTATTATTAAAATTATGCGTAAATTTGGCTTCTGCTCTAAAGTGACTGATATGATTGAAAATTGTATCTCCAACTGCTGGTTTTCAGTACTTCTAAATGGTGAGACTACAGGATATTTCCATGGGTCTAGGGGCCTTCGTCAAGGAGATCCTATTTCCCCTACTTTATTTATTATCGCCGCTGAATATCTATCCCGTGGTCTCTATAATATGTATCAGAGGTACCCCTCTTTGCATTATCTTGCTAGGTGTCCTGTGCTCGTTCCGCACCTTGCTTTTGCTGATGACATTATCATTTTTTCTAATGGTACTAAGTCATCTCTTCAGCGTATCACTAACTTCCTAGCTGAGTATGAGCAATGTTCGGGCCAAAAGGTTAATCCATCCAAGAGTGGTTTTATCCTATCTGCCAAAGCTTCCTTATCCAGGGCCAATGTGATAGGTGGGGCATTGGGCTTTCCCCGTATCTGGTTGCCTACTAAGTATCTGGGGATGCCGCTCTACAAGGGGCCCAAGAAAAGTTTTTTATGGGATGACCTTATTACTAAGATTGCTGTTAGGATGGAGGGGTGGGAAGCTAAGGTCTTATCTCCGGGTGGTCGTATTACCATTCTTAAGAGTATTCTCACCTCGATGCCTCTTTACCTTTTACATGTTATTGTTCCCCCCAAATCGGTTATTTGTAGGATCGAAAGGCTCTTCAACAAATTCTTATGGAGTTCCAAGGGGCAAAGGAGAATTCACTGGGAATGTTGGGAGGATTTATGTTATCCTGTAGAGGAAGGGGGTCTTGGAATGCGTAGGCTGAAGGACCTCGTCCATGCTATGAGTTTGAAGCTCTGGTGGAGATTCCGGACTGTCAATAACCTTTGGTCAAATTTCATGAAAAGTAAATATGGCTATAACAGTGCTTCCTTCTCAGGAGGTGCGAGCGTCCATGACTCTCCAATTTGGAAAAGGCTTTCTAAGGCCGGTCATGCTTGCGAAGATCTGATACGTTGGAAGGTTGGTTGTGGAAAGATTAGTTTTTGGCATGACATCTGGGTAGATGACTCTGCTTTATCAAGGTATAATCCTCCAATTGGAGAATCTCATCTCCCTGTATCTGCTTATTGGAGGGATAATACGTGGTTCCTAGATCATGTGAGACCTAAAATTCCAAATGAAACAGTAGATTCATTATCCCTCATTGAGGTCTTTAGTACCAGAGTTGACCATCCTCTTTGGACTCTCACTGCCAATGGTGGTTTTACTATGTATAGTGCTTGGAATAGGGTGCGTCAAGTGTCCGATCGTCAATCAATTTTTTCAAAAATGTGGCATGCGTCTATTCCTCTAAAGATTTCATTTTTTATATGGAGGTTGCTAAATAATTTCATTCCAGTGGACACCAGGATTCAGAGTAAGGGGATATGCATGGTCTCTAAATGCCATGGTTGTAATGATATTGAATCTTTGGAGCATTTATTTTTGTTCTGTCCGAGTGTGTCGCTGGTGTGGAACTTCTTTGCTGCGATGTTCTCCGTGAGTCTGCCTGTTGATGGATCGATCAGGCACTGGATCTCTGCATGGTTCTTTTCTGGAGATTATGTCTCTGAAGGCCATATTAGAATTATTCTCCCGATTTTTGTCTTATGGTTCATTTGGCTTGAGAGAAATGATGCAAAACACAGGAACATGGGTTTCTATCCTGACAGGATTCGCTGGAAATGTCAAGGGTTGATTTTCCAGCTTTCTCAAGTGGGGCTTTTAAAGAGGAGGAATTGGAAGGGTGATATGAATCTGGCCTCCTCCTTTGGGTGTCATTTTGTCTCAGATCAAGTGTATTGTCCTAAAATGGTTAGATGGATTAAACCAAAGGAGAATTGTTTTAAGCTTAATGTGGATGGGAGTTTTCAAGGAAGAAGTGCCATGTCTGGTGGTGGGGGTATTCTCCGCGACTGGCTCGGCAATGTTTCCTTTTATTTCTATCTTCCTCTAAAAGCCAAATCCGCCTTACACGCAGAAATTCTAACTTTATATCATGGCCTGCGTATATGCAAAGATAGAGGTATTAGTAAGGTGTGGATCGAAATGGATGCCCTTTCAGTTATTAATCTTGTTCAAAATCGATGCATTGGGTCCTGGGAGGTATGCTATAGTCTGCAGGGTATTTACGATTTCCTACAGTCCTTTCAATTCCATTTATCTCATATCTATAGGGAAGGTAATCAAGTAGCAGATCATCTCGCTTCCTTAGGGGCTAAGGCTGATAATTTGCATATAGGCTCGTCCGTTGAGGGTTTTAACACTTTAAGAGGAATGATTAGAACTGATAAATTAAATCTTCCTTATTTTCGTCATGCTTTTATCTAGTATTTGTTTCTCGTGCTCTTTTATTTCTCCATGGATTCCTGTAGAGTCAGGTTACTCTGGTTTTTTGGAAGTTGTAGCAGCTAGTGATTATCTGAAGTTATTGTATTTCTTTGGAGGTTTGGTTTGGCCCCCCTCCAAATTATTGTTTGTTTCTATCGCTTTTCTGTACAAAGATGGGGTTTGTCCATCTCTTTTATGCTTTGGAGGTTTGGTTTGGCCCCCCTCCAATTTGTTTTTTTTCTCTAGACTCTTTTGTATGAAGATGGGGTATGTCCATCTCTTAGTGTGCTTTGGAGGTTTGGTTTGGTCCCCCTCCAATTTTGTAAGTTTTTCTATTTTTTAATAATAAATTTCGTCCACGGTTCCGCCCCTGGTTTAAAAAAAAAAACCAAAACCCTAAACCCTAAAACCCTAAACCCTAAACCCTAAACCCAAACCCCAAAACCCTAAAACCCTAAACCCTAAACCCTAAACCCTAAACTAGTCCAGTCAGGACCAATTTCTCCGAAAATCCTATGCTAACACCTACCCACCAACCAAGTTCAATCATACTTGGGAAAAGTTTACTACCCATAAAATTAAAGCCTTATACCAATTAGAAAGGGATTGGATATGAAGAAGGTTAGAAATATAAGGCTTATACCCATTTAAATGGAGCTAGTCGAGTCAAGTTCAATTTGTACGTAAATCCAAGGCTAACACACACTCCACAACCAAGTTCAATCATGCTTCGGAAAAGTCTATTACCCATAAAATTGAAGCCTTA
Source organism: Salix exigua (assembly GCA_032356905.1). Lineage (NCBI taxonomy): Eukaryota > Viridiplantae > Streptophyta > Magnoliopsida > Malpighiales > Salicaceae > Salix > Salix exigua. Next base: position 20,848 of record JAVHLS010000066.1, read on the forward strand.
TACCAACTAGAAAGGAATTGGATATGAAGAACGTTAGAAATATAAGGCTTATACCCATTTAAATGGGGCGAGTCGAGTCACATTCAATTTGTACGTAAATCCAAGGCTAACACCCACTCCACAACCAAGTTCAATCATGCTTCGGAAAAGTCTATTACCCATAAAATTGAAGCCTTATACCAACTAGAAAGGGATTGGATATGAAGAAAGTTAGAAATATAAGTCTTATACCCATTTAAATGGGGCTAGTCCGATCGAGTTCAATTTGTCCAGAAAATCCAAGGCGCCCACCCAAAAACGAAGTTTAATCATGTTTGATGGGAAAGTATATTACCCATAAAATTGAAGTATACTTGAAACCTAAAAGTGTTTGGATGTTAACAAAGTCTTATACCCATTTAAATGGGGCTAGTCTAGCCAACATCAATTTGTCCAAAAATCCAAGGCTAACACCCACCCAAAAAGCAAGTTCAATCATGCTTTGGGTAAAAGTCTATTATCCATAAAATTGAAGCCTAATACCAGCTAAAAATGGATTTGATATGAACAATGTTAGAAATCTAAGGCCAATCCCCATTTAAATGGGGCTAGTCAAGTCAGGATCAATTTGTCCGAAAATCCAAAGCTAACACCCACCCAAAAACCAAGTTCAATCATCCTTTGGGGAAAAGTCTAATATCCATAAAATTGAAGCCTTATACTAACTAGAAAGGGATTGGATATGAAGAACGTTAGAAATATAAGGCTTATACCCATTTAAATGGGGCTAGTCGAGTCAAGTTCAATTTGTACGTAAATCCAAGGCAAACACCCACTCCACAACCAAGTTCAATCATGCTTCGGAAAAGTCTATTACCCATAAAATTGAAGCCTTATACCAACTAGAAAGGGATTGGATATGAAGAACGTTAGAAATATAAGGCTTATACCCATTTAAATGGGGCGAGTCGAGTCACGTTCAATTTGTACGTAAATCCAAGGTTAACACCCACTCCACAACCAAGTTCAATCATGCTTCGGAAAAGTCTATTACCCATAAAATTGAAGCCTTATACCAACTAGAAAGGGATTGGATATGAAGAACGTTAGAAATATAAGACTTATACCCATTTAAATGGGGCTAGTCGAGTCAGGTTCAATTCTTCCGAAAATCCAAGGCTAACACCCACCCAAAAACGAAGTTCAATCATTTTTGATGGGAAAGTATATTACCCATAAAATTCAAGTATACTAGAAACCTAAAAGTGTTTGGATGTTAACAAAGTCTTATAGCCATTTAAATGGGGCTAGTCTAGCCAACATCAATTTGTCCAAAAATCCAAGGCTAACACCCACCCAAAAAGCAGGTTCAATCATGCTTTAATACCCATAAAATCTTATGGTAACACCTACCCAGCAACCAAGTTCAATCATACTTGGGAAAAGTTTAATACCCATAAAACTAAAGCCTTATACCAATTAGAAAGGGATTGGATATGAAGAAAGTTAGAAATATAACGCTTATACCCATTTAAATGGGGCTAGTCGAGTCACGTTCAATTTGTCCGAAAATCCAAGGCTAACAACCAACCAAAAACCAAGTTCAATCATGTTTGATGGGAAAGTGTATTACCCATAAAATTGAAGTATAATAGAAACCAAAAAGTGTTTGGATGTTAACAAAGTCTTATACCCATTTAAATGGGCCTAGTCTAGCCAACATCAATTTGTCCAAAAATCCAATACTAACACTCACCCAAAAAGCAAGTTTAATAATGCTTTGGGTAAAAGTCTATTATGCATAAAAGTGAATCCTAATACAAACTAAAAAGAGATTGGATATGAACAAGGTTAGAAATCTAAGGCCAATCCCCATTTAAATGGGGCTAGTCGAGTGAGGATCAATATATCCGAAAATCCAAGGCTAACACCCATCGAAAAACCAAATTGAATCATACTTTGGGGAAAAGTCTAATATCTATAAAATTGAAACTTAATACCAACTAAAAAGGGATTGGATATTCACAAAGTTAGAAATATAAGGCTTATAACCATTTAAATTGGGATAGTCGAGTCGGGATCAATTTGTCCGAAAATCCAAGGCTAACACCCACCCAAAAACCAAGTTCAATCATGCTTTGGGGAAAAGTCTAATATCCATAAAATTGAAGCCTTATACCAACTAGAAGGGGATTGGATATGAAGAACGTTAGAAGTATATGGCTTATACCCATTTAAATGGGGCTAGTCGAGTCAGGTTCAATTTCTCCGAAAATCCAAGGCTAACACCCACCCAAAAACCATGTTCAATCATGCTTTGGGAAAAGTCTATTCCCATAAAATTGAAGCCTTATACCAACTAGAAAGGGATTGGATATGAAGAACGTTAGAAGTATACGGCTTCTACCCATTTAAATGGGGCTAGTCGAGTCAGGTTCAATTTGTCCGAAAATCCAAGGCTAACACCCACCCAAAAACCAAGTTCAATCATGTATGATGGGAAAGTGTATTACCCATAAAATTGAAGTATAATAGAAACAAAAAAGTGTTTGGATGTTAACAAAGTCTTATACCTATTTAAATGGGGCTAGTCTAGTCAACATTAATTTGTCCGAAAATCCAAGGCTATCACCCACCCAAAAACCAAGTTCAATCCTCCTTTGGGGAAAAGTCTAATATCCATAAAATTGAAGCCTTATACCAACTACAAAGGATTTGGATATGAAGAATGTTAGAAATATAAGGCTTATACCCATTTAAATGGGGCTAGTCTAGTCAGGACCAATTTCTCCGAAAATCCTATGCTAACACCTACCCAACAACCAAGTTCAATCATACTTTGGGGAAAGGTCTATTACCCATAAAATTGAAGTCTAATACCAAGTAAAAAGGGATTGGATATGAAGAATGTTAGAAATATAAGGCTTATACCCATTTAAATGGGGCTAGTCTAGTCAGGACCAATTTCTCCGAAAATCCTATGCTAACACCTACCCAACAACCAAGTTCAATCATACTTGGGAAAAGTATATTGCCCATAAAATTGAAGCCTTATACCAATTAGAAAGGGATTGGATATGAAGAAGGTTAGAAATATAAGGCTTATACCCATTTAAATGGGGCTAGTCAAGTCAAGTTCAAATTGTACGTAAATCCAAGGCTAACACCCACCCGACAACCAAGTTCAATCATGCTTCGGAAAAGTCTATTACCCATAAAATTGAAGCCTTATACCAACTAGAAAGGTATTGGATATGAAGAACGTTAGAAATATAAGGCTTATACCCATTTAAATGGGGCTAGTCGAGTCAAGTTCAATTTGTCCAAAAATCGAAGGCTAACACCCACCCGACAACCAAGTTCAATCATGCGTCGGAAAAGTCTATTACCCATAAAATTGAAGCCTTATACCAACTAGAAAGGGATTGGATATGAAGAATGTTAGAAATATAAAGCTTATACCCATTTAAATGGGGCTAGTCGAGTCAAGTTCAATTTGTCCGAAAATTTAATGCTAACACCCACCCAAAAACCAAGTTCAATCATGTCTGATGGTAAAGTATATTACCAATAAAATTGAAGTATAACAGAAACCAAAAAGTTTTTGGATGTTAACAAAGTCTAATACCCATTTAAATGGGGCTAGTCTAGCCAACATCAATTTGTCCGAAAATCCAAGGCTAACACCCACCCAAAAAGCAAGTTTAATAATGCTTTGGGTAAAAGTCTATTATCCATAAAATTGAAGCCTAATACCAACTAAAAAGAGATTGGGTATGAACAAAGTTAGAAATCTAAGGCCAATCCCCATTTAAATGGGGCTAGTCGAGTCAGGATCAATATGTCCGAAAATCCAAGGCTAACACCCACCCAAAAACCAAGTTGAATCATGATTTGAGGAAAAGTCTATTATCCATTACATTGAAGCCTTATACAAACTAAATAGGGATTCGATATCAACAAGGTTAGAAATATAAGGCTTATACCCCTTTAAATGGGGCTAGTCGAGTTAGGTTCAATTTGTCCGAAAATCTAAGGCTAACACCCACCCAAAAACCAAGTTCAATCATGTTCGATGGGAAAGTGTATTACCCATAAAATTGAAGTATAATAGAAACCAAAAAGTGTTTGGATGTTAACAAAGTCTTATACCCATTTAAATGGGGCTAGTCTAGCCAACATCAATTTGTCCGAAAATCCAACGCTAACAACCATCGAAAAACCAAGTTGAATCATGATTTGAGTGATTGTGCATCAAAAGTATTGTTAAATCTCTTATTTTACATATGTATTTATTATTTTTATTTGGGATTTTATAATAATTGATGTGCTTTTTAGTAATGAATTTCTCTTAATGTTTCGACAAGTTTTTTTGAGCTTAAATGAATTATTTCAGGAAATTTAAATGTCGAAATTTGGAAGAAAGAATTGGAGGAGAAATCTATGGAAAACTAGAGGAAAGATTGTTACTTTATCTTGGGTCAAAAAGAAGAAAGATTCAGCTAAAAATGAGGAAGAAAATCGGACACAAAAATCTTCTACAAGTTGCCGAAATAATAAGTTTTTCAGAATACCTTTCGGAGTTTTAGTCATAACTTTTGACTCCGAGATCAAAATTGTATGGTTCTTGATGTTCTGGAAAGCTAACAGAAAGGCCTACAACTATGTGTCTAATAGCTGTCTCCAGAAAACGCTTCTAAAGTGGGGTAAAGTGCAGTACAAAGTTGGCATCAAATCAGGCACAAGAATATGCTCCAAGTTGCCAACATAATGAGTTTTCCAGAACACCTTTCGGCGTGTCGGTCATATCTTTTGACTCAGAGATCCAAATTATATGGTTTTTAATGTTCTGGAAAGCTAACAGAAAGGGCTATAAATATGTGTCTAATATCCTTCTCCAAAAAACGCTCTGAAATAGGGTTAAATTGCATTCCAAGTTAGCTTCAAATCTGTCTTGCAATATTTTCCGAGATTGTGTTTTGTTCTTCTTGTTTTAGATTTCAGTTTTATTTTAGTTTTAAAACTTATTATTTCAGTTTGATTCAAGTTATTTCATGTTTATTAGAGTGTTATTATATATAATTATGGTTGGCTAATCTCTTTCTTGGATCCAAATCAAGGATGATGGTGATTGAGGTGAGTTCTTTAAGATATGAATTAATTTTAATGTTTATCTTCACATTTTCTTCATGAATGTTTTGTTATTGCAAAGAAATTTTAGAAATCATCTAAGTAATGTTATAATCTTGATTTTTTATGAACAAAACCTAGTTTTGGTATAGAGATTGCTTGATTCAATGTCTTACTTAATATGAAAACACTCGTTTATTCTTAAGCAATAATCATCTTCATGTTTTAGATCTTCATTGTAATATCTTCCGACCTAATATCACCATCGTTGATATTAGGTTGAGTTATCTTATATCTGTTGAAGGATTCACCAATACATCACCATCAAAATTGATTTGGAACCAAGACTTACCTTTTCTTATCATTTAAATCTAATTACTCTCTTTTATCTTAGAAAACAAATTCATTCATCATTCTCCTAAAATATTTTTGTTGTTACCTAGCTTAATTTATAAATCTAGCTCTCTGTGGATATGACCTCTATCTTACTGAAGTTAATTGCTACATCGCACACTCATGCACTTGTGAGTTTAAACAAGCCGATCATAAATAGCGGTCAAGCATTGAGGAAAAGTCTATTATCCATTACATTGAAGTCTAATACCAACTAAATAGGGATTTGATATCAACAAGGTTAGAAATATAAGGCTTATACCCCTTTAAATGGGGCTAGTCGAGTCAGGATCAATTTGTTCGAAAATCCAAGGCTAACACCCACCCAAAAACCAAGTTCAATCATCCTTTGGGGAAAAGTCTATTATCCATAACGTTGAAGTCTAATACCAACTAAAAAGGGATTCGATATGAACAAGGTTAGAAATATAAGGCTTATACCCCTTTAAATGGGGCTAGTCGAGTCACGTTCAATTTGTCCGAAAATCCAACGCTAACACCCATCGAAAAACCAAGTTGAATCATGCTTTGGGGAAAAGTCTAATATCCATAAAATTGAAACTTAATACCAACTAGAAAGGGATTGGATATTAACAAGGTTATAAATATAAGGCTTATAACCATTTATATGGGGCTAGTCGAGTCGGGATCAATTTGTCCGAAAATTCAAGGCTAACACCCACCCAAAAACCAAGTTCAATCATGCTTTGGGAAAAAGTCTAATATCCATAAAATTGAAACCTTATACCAACTATAAAGGGATTGGATATGAAGAACGTTAGAAGTATAAGGCTTATACCCATTTAAATGGGGCTAGTCGAGTGAGGTTCAATTTGTCCGAAAATCCAAGGCTAACACCTACCCAAAAACCAAGTTCAATCATGTTTGATGGGAAAGTGTATTACCCATAAAATTGAAGTATAATAGAAACCAAAAAGTGTTTGGATGTTAACAAAGTCTTATACCCATTTAAATGCGGCTAGTCTAGTCAACATCAATTTGTCCGAAAATCCAAGGCTAACACCCACCCAAAAACCAAGTTCAATCATGCTTTGGGGAAAAGTCTAATATCCATAAAATTGAAGCCTTATACCAACTAGAAAGGGATTGGATATGAATAACTTTAGAAATATAAGGCTTATACCCATTTAAATCGGGCTAGTCCAGTCGGGTTCAATTTGTCCGAAAATCCAAGGCTAACACCCACCCGAACACCAAGTTCAATCATGCTTTGGGGAAAAGTCTAATATCCATAAAATTGAAGCCTTATAGAAACTAGAAAGGGATTAGATATGAAGAACGTTAGAAATATAAGGCTTATACCCATTTAAATGGGGCTAGTCGAGTTAGGTTCAATTTGTCCGAAAATCCAAGGCTAACACCCACCCAAAAACCAAGTTCAATCATGTTTGATGGGAAAGTGTATTACCCATAAAATTGAAGTATAATAGAAACCAAAACGTGTTTGGATGTTAACAAAGTCTTATACCCATTTAAATGGGGCTAGTCTAGCCAACATCAATTTGTCCGAAAATCCAACGCTAACAACCATCGAAAAACCAAGTTGAATCATGCTTTGGGGAAAAGTATAATATTCATAAAATTGAAACTTAATACCAACTAGAAAGGGATCAGATATTAACAAGGTTAGAAATATAAGGCTTATAGCCATTTAAATGGGGCTAGTCGAGTCGGGATCAATTTGTCCGAAAATTCAAGGCTAACACCCACCCAAAAACCAAGTTCAATCATGCTTTGGGAAAAAGTCTAATATCCATAAAATTGAAGCCTTATACCAACTATAAAGGGATTGGATATGAAGAACGTTAGAAGTATAAGGCTTATACCCATTTAAATGGGGCTAGTCGAGTGAGAATCAATATGTCCGCTTGACCGCTATTTATGATCGGCTTGTTTTAACTCACAAGTGCATGAGTGTGCGATGTAGCAATTAACTCGGTAAGATCGAGGTCATATCCACAGAGAGCTAGATTTATAAATTAAGCTAGGTAACAACAAAAATATTTTAGGAGAATGATGAATGAATTTGTTTTCTAAGATAAAAGAGAGTAATTAGATTTAAATGATAAGAAAAGATAAGTCTTGGTTCCAAATCAATTTTGATGGTGATGTATTGGTGAATCCTTCAACATATATAAGATAACTCAAACTAATATCAACGATGGTGATATTAGGTCGGAAGATATTACAATGAAGATCTAAAACATGAAGATGATTATTGCTTAAGAATAAACGAGTGTTTTCATATTAAGTAAGACATTGAATCAAGCAATCTCTATACCAAAACTAAGTTTTGTTCATAAAAATTCAAGATTATAACATTACTTAGATGATTTCTAAAATTTCTTTGCAATAACAAAACATTCATGAAGAAAAAGTGAAGATAGACATTAAGATTCATTCATATCTTAAAGAACTCACCTCAATCACCATCATCCTTGATTTGGATCCAAGAAAGAGATTAGCCAACCATAATTATATATAAAAACACTTTAATAAACATGAAATAACCTGAATCAAATTGGAATAATAAGTTTTACAACTAAAATAAAACTGAAATCTAAGACAAGAAGAACAAAACACAATCTCGGAAAACTATTGCAAGACAGATTTGAAGCTAACTTGGACTGCAATTTAACCCTATTTCTGAGCGGTTTTTGGAGAAGGCTATTAGACACATATTTATAGCCCTTTCTGTTAGCTTTCCAGAACATTAAAAACCATATAATTTGGATCTCTGAGTCAAAAGATATGACCGACACGCCGAAAGGTGTTCTGGAAAACTCATTATGTTGGCAACTTGGAGCATATTCTTGTGCCTGATTTGATGCCAACTTTGTACTGCACTTTACCCCACTTTAGAAGCGTTTTCTGGAGACAGCTATTAGACACATAGTTGTAGGCCTATCTGTTAGCTTTCCAGAACATCAAGAACCATACAATTTGGATCTTGGAGTCAAAAGTTATGACTGAAACTCCGAAAGGTGTTCTGAAAAACTTATTATTTCGGCAACTTGTAGAAGATTTTTGTGTCCGATTTTCTTCCTCATTTTTAGCTGAATCTTTCTTCTTTTTTTTACCCAAGATAAAGTAACAATCTTTCCTCTAGCTTTCCATAGATTTCTCCTCCAATTCTTTCTTCCAAATTTCGACATTTAAATTTCCTGAAATAATTCATTTAAGCTCAAAAAAAAACTTGTCGAAACATTAAGAGAAATTTACTAAAAAGCACATCAATTATTATAAAATCCCAAATAAAACTAATAAATACATATGTAAAATAAGAGATTTAACAATACTTTTGATGCACAATCACACCCCCAACTTAGATTTTGCTAGTCCTCAAGCAAAACAAAATATAAAACCGTTGAAATAAAAATAATAATAACCATAATTAGATTCGACTCATTACACTTAAAGGACCTATCATGCAAACATTGGTATCTTCAACTTGGTGTGTACACAATAGCTGAATAAAGAAAAATAAACATACTCACATTCTCTAAATCAAATATCCATACAAAATTCCAAATTCAATCGTATTTATCATGCAACCAACATAATTAATTCATGCAAAACTCGACTTGTAATCTTCCCTTCTTTCCACTACAAACAAGGTAGCAAACTAGAGAAATAACTATCTATATATTTTTTTTTTTTTTTTGTGTGAACTTTATTTGTTCTTTTTCTTTAAGTGGTCACTTCCTTTTGACGCGAATACAAACATTTGTGATGAATGCACCGGTTACTCACAAAGTCACACACTTAAAGTGCTTTGCATACTCATATTTCAAGCTGCCGTTTGACGTAAAGATAAACATTTGTGATGAATACCCCTAGTTACTGAGCAACTCAAAACATTGGAGTAGGTTGAACTTTGCACACATCTATTTATTTAATTATTACTCTATTTACTTAAACCTTGTTTAGGACTAGATTAAAAGGGATGATCACAAGTAAAGCATCACACTCATCTTTTATGCATAATCACACAACTCACACAATTTTTTAAGGAAAGATGTACTTCAATAATCTTAAAGAAAAACAAAATATGTTATATCTTGCTTTATAAGATATTATCTATCCCAAATTAAAGCATGCAATGTTCAACACAATAATGAATCCAAAAATGTAATGCTGATCCTAATTAAGTCTCACTCACATACAAATGCATTTTTTTCTTTCAAACAAGCATGGCCATCTCAAACATTCAACACAATCAAATATCCAAAATTAAGTTTTAAATTATCCTTAATTAAAAAAATAAGAATAAAGATTAGAAAACTATTACTCCCTTTTTTTTTTCAAGGATGAATGTCTGATTGAATTGGACATGAGCTGACTTCTTGCTTGAGCTTTTTTTTTCTTCTTCTTTTTTTTAACCTGCATATCACAACTAAAAGAAAATATCAAACCAATTTTTTTTTTTTTTTTTTTGAAAATAAAACAAAACCTCATACCCCCCAACTTAAAATAATGCATTGTCCCTAATGCATGAACAAGTAAACAAGAGTTGGAAGAATAAGAGAGAGAGAAAAAAAACAAAAAAATAAAAATAAATAAAAACACATTAATTCTGATACTGCAATGGCATTGGATCATCAAGATCCAATGTCTCAACTTCAGCCACAAAGTTTTCAAGATAAGGTTTCAATCGATGACCATTTCATCGTGAAAACATTTCCATTCTTATGATTTTCTACCTCAACAGCACCATGCTCGGATATGGATTTAATCACAAATGGACAAATCCATTTTGTTCTCAACTTCCCAGGAAAAAGATGTAATCGTGAATTATACAAGAGAACCTTTTGACCAACATGAAAGGATTTTCTAAGAATATGTTTATCATGCAAAGTTTTCATCTTATGTTTTGAAATTTTTGCATTTTCGAATGCATCATTTCTCAACTCCTCTAATTCATCCAATTGAAGTTTTCTATTTTTTCCAATCTCATTTTCATTGTCATTGAATTGCCGAATGACCCAATATGCACGGTGCTCAATCTCAACAGGGAGATGACAAGGCTTTCCATAAACTAGCCTATAAGGAGACATTCCTAAAGAGGTTTTGTAAGCAGTGCGATATGCCCACAAAGCATCGACTAGTCGTAAGGACCAATCTTTACGGTTTGGGTTGACTGTTTTCTCTAGAATGTTCTTGATTTCCCTATTTGCCAACTCGACTTGGCCATTTGTCCATGGGTGATAAGGTTACTGACATTGTGAATCCCACCATAATTTCTCATCAAAATCCCAACAGGCTTGTTACAAAAATGTTTTCCCCCATCACTAATCATAGCCCGGGCATGCCAAACGAGAGAAAATATGTTCTTTCAAGAATTTGACCACAACTCGATGGTCATTGGTTCGAGATGCAATGGCCTCCACCCATTTAGACACATAATCAACAGCAACCAGGATGAATTGGTAACCAAATGAACTTGGAAAAGGTCCCATGAAATCAATCCCCCAACAATCAAATATTTCCAAAACAAGAATGGGATTAAGGGGCATCATGTTACGCCGAGTGAGATTACCTAGGCGTTGGCATCGATCACATGCAACACAGAACGCATGGACATCTTTAAACATGGTGGGCCAATAAAAACCACACTCGCAAGATCTTGGCGAGTGGTTTTCTTGGAAGAGAAATGCCCACCACAGGCTAATGCATGACAAAAATTAATGACACTTGGAATTTCATGATCGAGGATGCACCGCATAACAATTTGGTCGAGCGATGATTTAAATAGGTAGGGGTCATCCCAAAAAGGTACACACGTTATGCAAGAATTTATGTTTGTCAAGTTTAGACCAATGAGAAGGAATCGACTTGTGGCTAGGTAATTTGCTATGTCAAGATACCATGGAGAGCCAATGTTGGAGACATTACCTGCAAAAATAAATTTTCATCAACAAAGAGTTCATTTATTGGAGATTCATCTACTTTGTTCTCATAGCTTGAAAGACGGGATAAATGATCACCACTACATTCTCTACTCCTTTTTATCTCGAATTTCAAGGTTAAACTCTTGGAGTAGGAGGATCCATCGCATCAAACGTGGCTTGGAATCTTGTTTTGTGAGCAAGTATTTCAATGCTCGCATGATCGATGAAAACAATAACAAGAGATCCAACCAAATAAGACCGAAACTTGTCTAAAGCAAATACCACAGCTAAGAGTTCTTTTTTAGTTGTAGTGTAATTCAATTGAGCATCATTCAAAGTCTTGCTAGCATAATAAATTACATGAGGTTTCTTATCTTTTCTTTGCCCTAAAACAACACCTATTGCAAAATCACTAGCATCACACATCAATTCAAATGGTAAAGACCAATCGAGAGCTTGCATAATTGGTGTATTGGTCAACAACCCTTTAAGCTTTTCAAAAGCTTCTTGACATTTTGATGTCCAATCAAATTGGGCATCTTGTGACAACAAGTTACACAATGGTTTGGCAATGGTACTCGAATGAATGAATGAATCTTCGGTAAAACCAAGCATGTCCTAAAAGGATCTCACATCTTTCACAGATCCTGGGGTAGGTAATTTTGAATGACTTCAACTTTTGACTTATCTACCTCTATCCCTTTTGAAGAGACAATGTGACCTAAGACAATGCCATGTGTCACCATAAAATGACATTTCTCCCAATTAAGTACAAGATTGCTCTCCTCACACCTTTCAAGAACTTTTTCTAAATGCATTAGACACAACTCATAAGAATCCCCATAAACTGAAAAATCATCCATGAAAACTTCCAAAAAATTTTCCACCATGTCACTAAAGATACTCATCATACACCTTTGAAAAGTGGCTGGTGCATTACACAAGCCAAAGGGCATTCTTCTATAAGCATAGGTACCAAAAGGACAAGTGAACGTGGTTTTTTCTTGGTCTTCTAATGAAATCTCAATTTGATTGTAACCTGAGTATCCATCAAGAAAACAATAGAAAGCTCTTCCTGCTACTCTTTCAAGCACTTGGTCTAAAAATGGAAGAGGAAAATGGTCCTTCCTAGTCACCATGTTCAACTTACGGTAATCAATGCACATACGCCATCCACTTTGAATTCTAGTTGGCACTAGCTCATTATTTGCATTCTTCACTACCGTGACTCCAGATTTCTTAGGGACAACTTGGGTTGGACTAACCCATTTTGAGTTTGCAATGGGATAAATGATACCTGCATCAAGTAACTTAAGAACTTCTCCTCTCACTACTTCCTTCATGGTTGGGTTCAATCGTCTTTGCATTTGCCTCACAGATTTAGCCTCTTTTTCAAGATAGATTCTATGTGTACATAAAAGAGGGCTAATTCCTTTCAAGTCAGTAATTGTCCACCCAATTGCTTTCTTGTGTTTTCTCACCACTTTCAAAAGCTTTTGTTCCTGCTCTATGCTAAGTTTTGATGAAATCACAATAGGATATGATTCATCTTCCCCTAGAAATGCATACTTAAGATCACTCGGTAAAGGCTTCCTTCTCGGCTTATAAGGTTGAACAAGAGATGTCTCAACTTTCACTTGGGCTGAAATCAAAGGCTCAAACAATGGAGTCCATTGACATGTTGACATAATAGGCATTGGATCTAGATATGTCTCGAGTTCTCTTACTTCCTCATCAACACATTCCAAAGAACAAAATCTTTCATCATGAATTAAAGTTCTCTCTAATGGATCCTTTATCCCTTCTCTCTCAAAGTGTTCTTGACAAACAGTTTGAATCAAATCCACCTCTCTAATGTCCTCATGTTCACCAATTTGTTTGGAAATATTGAAAATATTCATCTCTAATGTCATATTTCCAAAAGACAATTTCATCACCCCATTCCTACAGTTAATTAAAGCATTGGATGTAGCTAGGAAAGGTCTACCTAAGATGACTGGGATGGAAGCATTAGAACCTTGAACAGGTGAGGTGTCTAACACTACAAAATCAACAGGAAAGTAGAATTTATCTACTTGGATCAATACATCCTCAACAACACCCCTAGGAATCTTGATTGACCTATCAGCTAATTGAAGGGTGATTCGAGTAGGCTTGATTTCCCCTAGACCTAATTGTTTGTAAACAGTGTAGGGTATTAAATTCACACTTGCTCCTAAATCCAACAAAGCTTGGTCTATCTTATGACTTCCAATAATGCATGAAATGGTGGGACAACCAGGATCTTTGTATTTGGGAGGGGTCTTAAACTGGATGATGGCACTGGCATGTTCAGTGAGAAAGGCTTTTTCTTTCACATTTAATCTCCTTTTGACTGTGCATAAGTCCTTAAGGAACTTTGCATAAGATGGGACTTGTTTAATTGCATCAAGGAGTGGAATGTTTACCTTTACTTGTTTGAACAATTCATAGATTTCCGAATTCATAAGATCATGTTTAGATTTTCCTAACCTTTGTGGAAATGGTGGTCTAGGAACAAATTCTAAATCACTCACTTTGCCTCCATTTTTTGTTGAATCATCTCCTTTCTCACTCTTCTCTCTCTCATTTATCTCACCTTCTTTCTCACTCAAGCTCTCATTTGTCACTTGTGTTTTGATTCCTTCTTCACTTTCCCTGGATTTCTCCTCCACAATTCCTTTAGGAATCCCAAAACCTATAGCTTTGTCAATAATCTTTCCACTTCTGAGGGTGGTGATGGCTTGGATTTGTTCATGGTTTGAGGATTCACCGGGTGAGGATTCACTTATATGCATCTGACCTCTAGGATTTGGCATTGGTTGAGCTGGGATTTTTCCCTTCTCTTGAATGCTTAGTGATTGAGTCAACTTGGTTAGTTGACTTCGAATGTCATCTAAGGTCCTATTGGTCTGATCTTGAAATTTGTTAACTTGGTTGTTGATTCCTCCTTGTGTTTGCATGAACTGTTGAAGAGTATCCTCTAGGGATCTCTTATGAGGGGGTTGGTATGTGTTATGTGTGGGAGCATGAAATTGTTGGGGTGGAGGTTGAAATGTTTGAGGTACTGAAGAGCCCTCATTTCTCCATCCAAAATTTGGGTGGTTCCTCCATCCAGGATTATAAGTATCAGAGTAGGGATTGCCTCGCTTGGTTTGAAAATGGCTTTCTAACATTACTTGAATCGAAGTTTGGCCATATAACACCTCCTTGAAAGTCGGAATAGTAGGGCACTCATTTGTCCTATGCCCTTTACCCTCACAAACAATACAACTTTCCTCTTGTTGTTCACTTATGACATGCACTTTTTAATCTCAAGAGACTCTACTTTTCTAGCCAATGAGGCTAATCTAGCATTAAGGTCATCGGTCTCTTTCAATTGGAACCTCCCACTTGAATGAGAAACGGTGTTTCTAGATTCAACTTGAAGTGGGAGAGAAGTTTCCATTGCTTTGTGTTTTCAGCCAATTGATCAAAAAATCAAAGGCTTCACTTGGTTCTTTGTCATAAAACTCACCATTACACATGGTTGACACTAGCTTCTTAAAATCATGGTAAGAGAGTCATAGAAGAAACTCACTAACCTCCACATCTCAAAACCATGGTGGGGACAAGCATTCAACAAGTCTTTAAACTTTTCCCAAGCTTGGTGAAATGACTCATTTGGACTACAAGAAAAATTCATCATTTGACGTTGTAAGGCTGCTGTCCTATGAGTGGGGAAGTATTTTTTCAAAAATTCAGCTTGCATTTCTCTCCATGTACCTATAGACCTAGGACGCAGGGAGTTTAGCCAAAGCTTGGCTTTATCCTTTAGAGAGAATGGGAACAATTTAAGTCGAATGGTTTCCTCCGTGCATGTTCTATCAATAAAGGTATTGCATACTTCTTCAAACTCCTTAATGTGTATGTATGGATTTTCAGAATCCATACCATGAAATGTGGGAAGAAGTTGAATCATGCCCGGTTTCAAATTGAAAGCTTGTTGGTTAAGAGGCAATATAATACACGAAGGTGTACTTTGTCTTGCCGGGTGAAGATACTCTCGAAGGGTTCGAAAATTAGGTTGATCATTGAATTGTGGAGGTCCATTACCTTGAACACTCCCTTCACCCTCTATATCTTCAACATTAGCCATGATGGAATACAATATGACAATTATATGAATATGAAAGGAAAGGAGAAAAAAAAACAAGATTGCAAATAAAAGTAAATGAAACGTAAAAGATAAAGTAATAGCTGAAAGAAAAAAAAAATACAACAAATTAGGAAATACACACTAACTAATAAGCAATATTAACAACAATAAACATTAAAAGATAATTGTAACAAGCATGAATAAAAAGGCGGTAATACCGGCCAAGAACTTAAAACAATAAATATAAGATAAAAAAGCATAACAAAATAAAATAAAATAAACAAGAGGCGGTTGAACCAGCCATAATCCAATAATTAGTAGTCCAGTCCACAGTCCAATATCCGTCCACAGTCCAATATCCAAAAAGCTGAGGTCAATTTTTTTTTTACTTTTTTTTTTAGGCGGTTAGACCAGCCATTTGAGTTTTTTTTTTTTTATTTTGTATATTTTTTTTCCCATAATCAAAACTAAATTTGTTACCTTTGCTTGCTAGCTCCCCGACAACGGCGCCAAAACTGCTTGACCGCTATTTATGATCGGCTTGTTTTAACTCACAAGTGCATGAGTGTGCGATGTAGCAATTAACTCGGTAAGATCGAGGTCATATCCACAGAGAGCTAGATTTATAAATTAAGCTAGGTAACAACAAAAATATTTTAGGAGAATGATGAATGAATTTGTTTTCTAAGATAAAAGAGAGTAATTAGATTTAAATGATAAGAAAAGATAAGTCTTGGTTCCAAATCAATTTTGATGGTGATGTATTGGTGAATCCTTCAACATATATAAGATAACTCAACCTAATATCAACGATGGTGATATTAGGTCGGAAGATATTACAATGAAGATCTAAAACATGAAGATGATTATTGCTTAAGAATAAACGAGTGTTTTCATATTAAGTAAGACATTGAATCAAGCAATCTCTATACCAAAACTAAGTTTTGTTCATAAAAATTCAAGATTATAACATTACTTAGATGATTTCTAAAATTTCTTTGCAATAACAAAACATTCATGAAGAAAAAGTGAAGATAGACATTAAGATTCATTCATATCTTAAAGAACTCACCTCAATCACCATCATCCTTGATTTGGATCCAAGAAAGAGATTAGCCAACCATAATTATATATAAAAACACTTTAATAAACATGAAATAACCTGAATCAAATTGGAATAATAAGTTTTACAACTAAAATAAAACTGAAATCTAAGACAAGAAGAACAAAACACAATCTCGGAAAACTATTGCAAGACAGATTTGAAGCTAACTTGGACTGCAATTTAACCCTATTTATGAGCGTTGTTTGGAGAAGGCTATTAGACACATATTTATAGACCTTTCTGTTAGCTTTCCAGAACATTAAAAACCATATAATTTGGATCTCTGAGTCAAAAGATATGACCGACACGCCGAAAGGTGTTCTGGAAAACTCATTATGTTGGCAACTTGGAGCATATTCTTGTGCCTGATTTGATGCCAACTTTGGACTGCCCTTTACCCCCCTTTCTAAGCGTTTTCTGGAGACAGCTATTAGACACATAGTTGTAGGCCTATCTGTTAGCTTTCCAGAACATCAAGAACCATACAATTTGGATCTTGGAGTCAAAAGTTATGACTGAAACTCCGAAAGGTGTTCTGAAAAACTTATTATTTCGGCAACTTGTAGAAGATTTTTGTGTCCGATTTTCTTCCTCATTTTTAGCTGAATCTTTCTTCTTTTTTACCCAAGATAAAGTAACAATCTTTCCTCTAGCTTTCCATAGATTTCTCCTCCAATTCTTTCTTCCAAATTTCGACATTTAAATTTCCTGAAATAATTCATTTAAGCTCAAAAAACTTGTCGAAACATTAAGAGAAATTTACTAAAAGCACATCAATTATTATAAAATCCCAAATAAAACTAATAAATACATATGTAAAATAAGAGATTTAACAATACTTTTGATGCACAATCAATGTCCGAAAATCCAAGGCTAACACCCATCGAAAAACCAAGTTGAATCATTCTTTGGGGAAAAGTCTAATATACATAAAATTGAAACTTAATACAAACTAAAAAGAGATTGGATATTAACAAGGTTAGAAATATAAAGCTTATAACCATTTAAATGGGGCTAGTCGAGTCCGGATCAATTTGTCCGAAAATCCAAGGCTAACACCCACCCAAAAACCAAGTTCAATCATGCTTTGGGGAAAGATCTAATATCCATAAAATTGAAACTTAATATCAACTAAAAAGGGATTGGATATTAACAAGGTTAAAAATATAAGGCTTATAACCATTTAAATGGGGCTAGTCTAGTCGGGATCAATTTGTCCGAAAATCCAAGGCTAACACCCACCTAAAAAGCAAGTTTAATCATTCTTTGGGTAAAAGTCTATTATGCATAAAAGTGAAGCCTAATAACAACTAAAAAGAGATTGGATATGAACAAGGTTAGAAATCTAAGGCCAATCCCCATTTAAATGGGGCTAGTCGAGTCAGGATCAATATGTCCGAAAATCCTAGGCTAACACCCATCGAAAAACCAAGTTGAATCATGCTTGATGGGAAAGTGTATTACCCATAAAATTGAAGTATAATAGAAACCAAAAAGTGTTTGGATGTTAACAAAGTCTTATACCCATTTAAATGCGGCTAGTCTAGTCAACATCAATTTGTCCGAAAATCCAAGGCTAACACCCACCCAAAAACCAAGTTCAATCATGCTTTGGGGAAAAGTCTAATATCCATAAAATTGAAGCCTTATACCAACTAGAAAGGGACTGGATATGAGGAATGTTAGAAATATAAGGCTTATACCCATTTAAATGGGGCTAGTAGAGTCAAGTTCAATTTGTCCGAAAATCCAAGGCTAACACCCACCCAAAAACCAAGTTCAATCATGCTTGGGGGAAAAGTCTATTATCCATAAAATTGAAGAATAATACCAACTAAAAAGGGCTTGGATATGAAAAGGTTAGAAATCCAAAACTTATACCCGTTTAAATGGGGTAAGTCGAGTCAGGATCAATTTGTCCGAAAATCCAAGGCTAACACCCACCCGAAAACCAAGTTTAATAATGCTTTGTGTAAAAGTCTATTATGCATAAAAGTGAAGCCTAATAACAACTAAAAATAGATTGGATATGAACAAGGTTAGAAATCTAAGGCCAATCCCATTTAAATGGGGCTAGTCGAGTCAGGATCAATATGTCCGAAAATCCAAGGCTAACACCCATCGAAAAACCAAGTTGAATCATGCTTGATGGGAAAGTGTATTACCCATAAAATTGAAGTATAATAGAAACCAAAAAGTGTTTGGATGTTAACAAAGTCTTATACCCATTTAAATGGGGCTAGTCGAGTCGGGATCAATTTGTCCGAAAATCCAAGGCTAACACCCACCCGACAACCAAGTTCAATCATGCTTCGGAAAAGTCTATTACCCATAAAATTGAAGCCTTATACCGACTAGAATGGTATTGGATATGAGGAACGTTAGAAATATAAGGCTTATACCCATTTAAATGGGGCTAGTAGAGTCAAGTTCAATTTGTCCGAAAATCCAAGGCTAACAACCACCCAAAAACCACGTTCAATCATGTTTAATGGGAAAGTGTATTGCCCATAAAATTGAAGTATAATAGAAACCAAAAAGTGTTTGGATGTTAACAAAGTCTTATACCGATTTAAATGGGGCTAGTCTAGCCAATATCAATTTGTCCGAAAATCCAAGGCTAACAGCCACCTAAAAGTCTATTATGCATAAAAGTGAAGCCTAATAACAACTACAAAGAGATTGGATATGAAAAAAGTTAGAAATCTAAGGCCAATCCCCATTTAAATAGGGCTAGTCGAGTGAGGATCAATATGTCCGAAAGTCCAAGACTAACACCCAAACGAAAAATCAAGTTGAATCATGCTTTGGGGACAAGTCTAATATCCATAAAATTGAAACTTAATACCAACTAAAAAGGGATTGGATATTAACAAAGTTAGAAATATAAGGCTTATAACCATTTAAATGGGGCTAGTCGAGTCGGGATCAATTTGTCCGAAAATCCGAGGCTAACACCCACCCTAAAACCAAGTTCAATCATGCTTTGGGGAAAAGTCTAATATCCATAAAATTGAAGCCTTATTCCAACTAGAAAGGGATTGGATATGAAGAACTTTGGAAATATAAGCCTTATACCCATTTAAATGGGGCTAGTCGAGTCAGGACCAATTTCTCCGAAAATCCAAGGCTAAGACCCACCAAAGAACCAAATTCAATCATGCTTTGGAAAAGTCTATTACCCATAAAATTGAAGCCTTATAGCAACTAGAAAGGGATTGGATATGAAGAAGGTTAGAAATATAAGGCTTATACCCATTTAAATGGGGCTAGACCAGTCAGGTTCAATTTGTCCGAAAATCCAAGGCTAAGACCCACCCAAAAACCAAGTTCAATAATGGTTTGGGGAAAAGTCTATTATCCGTAAAATTGAAGCCTAATACCAACTAAAAATGGATTGGATATGAACAATGTTAGAAATCTAAGGCTTATACCCATTTAAATGGGGCTAGTCGACTGAGCATCACTTTTTCCGAAAATCAAAGGCTAACACCCTTGCAAAAACCAATTTCAATCATATTTGGGTGAAAAGGATACTACCGATAAAATTGACATCTTATAGCAACTAAAACGGGCTTCAATATGAAAAAAGTTAGAAATCTAAGGCTAATAGTCATTTCAATGGTACTAATTTGACTGAAAATCCAAGGCTAACACCCACACAACAACCAAGTTCAATCATGCTTTGGAAAAAGTCTTTTACCCATAAAATTGAAACCTTATAGCAAGTAGAAAGGAATTAGATATGAACAAGGTTAGAAATCTAAGGCTTATACCCATTTAAATGGGGCTAGTCGAGTCAGGATCCATTTGTCCGAAAATCCAAGCCTAACACCCACCCAAAAAAAAAGTTCAATCATATTTTGGGGAAAAGTCTATTATCCATAAAATTGAAGCCTAATACCAACTAAAAAGGGATTTGATATGAACAAGGTTAGAAATCTAAGGCTTATACCCATTTAAATGGGGCTAGTCGAGTCAGGATCAATTTGTCCGAAAATCCAAGGCTAACACCCACCCAAAAACCAAGTTCAATCATGCTTGGGGGAAAAGTCTATTATCCATAAAATTGAAGCCTAATACCAACTAAAAAGGGATTGGATATGAACAAGGTTAGAAAACTAAGGCTTATACCCATTTAAATGGGGCTAATCGGGTCAGGATCAATTTGTCCGAAAATCATAGGCTAACACCCACCTAAAAACCAAGTTCAATCATGCTTGGGGGGAAAGTCTATTATCCATAAAATGAAAACCTAATACCAACTAAAAAGGGATTGGATATGAACAAGGTTAGAAATATAAGGGTTATACCCATTTAAATGGGGCTAGTCGAGACAGGATCAATTTGTACGAAAATCCAAGGCTAACACCCACCCAAAAAAAAAGTTCAATCATGTTTTGGGGAAAAGTCTTTTATCCATAAAATTGAAGCCTAATTCCAACTAAAATTGGATTAGATATGAACAAGGTTAGAAATCTAAGGCTTATACCCATTTAAATGGGGCTAGTAGAGTCAGGATCAATTTGTCCGAAAATCCAAGGCTAACACCCACCCAAAAAAAAAGTTCAATCATGTTTGGTGGAAAAGTCTATTATCCATAAAATTGAAGCCTAATACCAACTGAAAATGGATTGGATATGAACAAGTTTAGAAATCTAAGGCTTATACCCATTTAAATGGGGATAGTCGAGTCAGGACCAATTTCTCCGAAAATCCAAGGCTAAAACCCACCCAACAACCAAGTTCAATCATGCTTGGGAAAAGTCTGTTACCCATAAAATTTAAGCCTTAAACCAACAAGAAAGGGATTGGATATGAAGAAGGTTAGAAATACAAGGCTTATACCCATTTAAATGGGGCTAGTCCAGTCAGGTTCAATTTGTCCGAAAATCCAAGGCTAAGACCCACCCAAAAACCAAGTTCAATCATGCTTTCGGGAAAAGTCTATTATCCATAAAATTGAAGCCTAACACCAACGAAAAATAGATTGTATACGAACAAGGTTAGAAACATAAGGCTTATACCCATTTAAATGAGGATAGTAGAGTCAGGATTAATTTGTTCGAATATACAAGGCTAACACTAACCCAAAAACCAAGTTCAATCATGCTTTGGGGAAAAGTCTATTATCCATAAAATTGAAGCCTAATACCAACTAAAAAGGGATTCGATATGAACAAGGTTAGAAATCTAAGGCTTATACCCATTTAAATGGGGCTAGTCAAGTCAGGACCAATTTCTCCGAAAATCCAAGGCTCACACCCACCCAAAAAACAAGTTCAATCATGTTTGGGGGAAAAGTCTGTTATCCATAAAATTGAAGCCTAATACCAGCAGAAAATGGATTGGATATGAACAAGGTTACAAATATAAGGCTTATACACATTTAAATGGAGCTAGTCGAGTCAGGATCAATTTCTCCGAAAATCGAAGGCTAAGACCCACCAAAGAACCAAATTCAATAATGCTTTGGAAAAGTCTATTACCCATAAAATTGAAGCCTTATAGCAACTAAAAAGGGATTGGATATGAAGAAGGTTAGAAATATAAGGCTTATACCCATTTAAATGGGGCTAGTCCAGTCAGGTTCAATTTGTCCGAAAATCCAAGGCTAAGACCCACCCAAAAACCAAGTTCAATAATGCTTTGGGGAAAAGGCTATTATCCATAAAATTGAAGCCTAATACCAACTGAAAATGGATTGGATATGAACAAGGTTATAAATCTAAGGCTTATACCCATTTAAATGGGGATAGTTGACTCAGGACCAATTTCTCCGAAAATCCAAGGCTCACACCCACCCAAAAAACAAGTTCAATCTTGTTTGGGGGAAAAGTCTGTTATCCATAAAATTGAAGCCTAATACCAACTAAAAATGGATTGGATATGAACAAGGTTAGAAATCTAAGGCTTATACACATTTAAATGGCGCTAGTCGAGTCAGGACCAATTTCTCCGAAAATCCAAGGCTAAGACCGACCAAAGAACCAAATTCAATCATGCTTTGGAAAAGTCTATTACCCATAAAATTGAAGCCTTATAGCAACTAGAAAGGGATTGGATATGAAGAAGGTTAGAAATATAAGGCTTATACCCATTTAAATGGGGCTAGACCAGTCAGGTTCAATTTGTCCGAAAATCCAAGGCTAAGACCCACCCAAAAACCAAGTTCAATAATGCTTTGGGGAAAAGTCTATTATCCATAAAATTGAAGCCTAATACCAACTGAAAATGTATTGGATATGAACAAGGTTACAAATCTAAGGCTTATACCCATTTAAATGGGGATAGTCGAGTCAGGACCAATTTCTCCGAAAATCCAAGGCTCACACCCACCCAAAAAACAAGTTCAATCTTGTTTGGGGGAAAAGTCTGTTATCAATAAAATTGAAGCCTAATACCAACTAAAAATGGATTGGATATGAACATGGTTAGAAATCTAAGGCTTATACACATTTAAATGGCGCTAGTCGAGTGAGGACCAATTTCTCCGAAAATCCAAGGCTAAGACCCACCAAACAACCAAATTAAATAATGCTTTGGAAAAGTCTATTACCCATAAAATTGAAGCCTTATAACAACTAGAAAGGGATTGGATATGAAGAAGGTTAGAAATATAAGGCTTATACCCATTTAAATGGGGCTAGTCCAGTCAGGTTCAATTTGTCCGAAAATCCAAGGCTAAGACCCACCCAAAAACCAAGTTCAATAATGGTTTGGGGAAAAGTCTATTATCCATTAAATTGAAGCCTAATACCAACTGAAAATGGATTGGATATGAACAAGGTTAGAAATCTAAGGCTTATACCCATTTAAATGGGGATAGTCGAGTGAGGACCAATTTCTCCGAAAATCCAAGGCTAAAACCCACCCACAACCAAGTTCAATCATGCTTGGGAAAAGTCTATTACCCATAAAATTTAAGCCTTAAACCAACTAGAAATGGATTGGATATGAAGAAGGTTAGAAATATAAGGCTTATACCCATTTAAATGGGGCTAGTCTAGTCAGGTTCAATTTGTCCGAAAATCCAAGGCTAAGACCCACCAAAGAACCAAATTCAATCATGCTTTGGAAAAGTCTATTACCCATAAAATTGAAGCCTTATAGCAACTAGAAAGGGATTGGATATGAAGAAGGTAAGAAATATAAGGCTTATACCCATTTAAATGGGGCTAGTCCAGTCAGGTTCAATTTGTCCGAAAATCCAAGGCTAAGACCCACCCAAAACCAAGTTCAATAATGCTTTGGGAAAAGTCTATTATCCATAAAATTGAAGCCTAATACCAACTGAAAATGGATTGGATATGAACAAGGTTAGAAATCTAAGGCTTATACCCATTTAAATGGGGATAGTCGAGTCAGGACCAATTTCTCCGAAAATCCAAGTCTCACACCCACCCAAAAAACAAGTTCCATCCTGTTTGGGGGAAAAGTCTGTTATCCATAAAATTGAAGCCTAATACCAACTAAAAATAGATTGGATATGAACAAGGTTAGAAATCTAAGGCTTATACACATTTAAATGGAGCTAATCGAGTCAGGATCAATTTCTCCGAAAATCCAAGGCTAAGACCCACCAAAGAACCAAATTCAATAATGCTTTGGAAAAGTCTATTACCCATAAAATTGAAGCCTTATAGCAACTAAAAAGGGATTGGATATGAAGAAGGTTAGAAATATAAGGCTTATACCCATTTAAATGGGGCTAGTCCGATCGAGTTCAATTTGTCCGAAAATCCAAGGCTAAGACCCACCCAAAAACCAAGTTCAATAATGGTTTGGGGAAAAGTCTATTATCCATAAAATTGAAGCCTAATACCAACTAAAAATGGATTGGATATGAAAAAGGTTAGAAATATAAGGCTTATACCAATTTAAATGGGGCTAGTCCAGTCAGGTTCAATTTGTCTGAAAATCCAAGGCTAACACCCACCCAAAAACCAAGTTCAATCATGCTTGGGGGAAAAGTCTATTATCCATAAAATGGAAGTCTAATAACAACTAAAAATAGATTGTATATGAACAAGGTTAGAAATCTAAAGCTTATACCCATTGAAATGGGGCTAGTCGAGTCAGGATCAATTTGTTTGAAAATCCAAGGCTAAACCCACTCAAAAACCAAGTTCAATCATGCTTTGGGGAAAAGTCTATTACCCATAAAATTGAAGCCTAATACCAATTAATAAAGGATATCATATGCACAAGGTTAGAAATCTAAGGCTTATACCCTTTTAAATAGGGATAGTCGAGTGAGGATCAATTTGTGTGAAAATCCAAGGCTAAACCCACTCAAAAACCAAGTTCAATCATGCTTTGGAGAAAAGTCTGTTACCCATAAAATTGAAGCCTAATACCAACTAAAAAGGGCTTGGATATGAAAAATGTTATAAATCTAAGGCGAATACTCATTTAAATGGAGCTAGTCGAGTAAGGATCAATTTGTCCGAAAATCCAAGGCTAACACCCACCAAAGAACCAAATTCAATCATGCTTTGGAAAAGTCTATTACCCATAAAATTGAAGCCTTATAGCAACTAGAAAGGGATTGGATATGAAAAATGTGATAAATCTAAGGCGAATACTCATTTAAATGGAGCTAGTCGAGTAAGGATCAATTTGTCCGAAAATCCAACGCTAACACCCACCCAAAACCCAAGTTTAATCATGCTTATGGGAAAAGTATATTATCTATAAAATTGAAGACTAATACAAACTCATAAGGGTTTGGATATGAAAAGGGTTAGAAAATCTAAGGCTTATACCCATTTAAATGGGGCTAGTCGAGTCAGGATCAATTTGTCCAAAATTCGAAGGCTAACACCCACCCAAAAACCAAGTTCAATCATGCTTGGGGAAAAACTCTATTATCCATAAAATTGAAGACTAGTACCACCTAAAAATAGATTGGATAGGAACAAGGTTAGAAATCTTAGGCTTATACACATTTAAATGGCGCTAGTCGAAGTCAGGTTCAATTTGTCCGAAAATCCAAGGCTAAGACCCACCCAAAAACCAAGTTCAATAATGCTTTGGGGAAAAGTCTATTATCCATAAAATTGAAGCCTAATACCAACTGAAAATGTATTGGATATGAACAAGGTTAGAAATATAAGGCTTATACCCATTTAAATGGGGCTAGTCCAGTCAGGTTCAATTTGTCCGAAAATCCAAGGCTAAGACCCACCCAAAAACCAAGTTCAATAATGGTTTGGGGAAAAGTCTATTATCCATAAAATTGAAGCCTAATACCAACTAAAAATGGATTGGATATGAACAATGTTAGAAATCTAAGGCTTATACCCATTTAAATGGGGCTAGTCGAGTCAGGACTAATTTCTCCGAAAATCCAAGGCTAACACCCACCCAAAAACCAAGTTCAATCATGCTTTGGGGAAAAGTCTATTATCCATAAAATTGAAGCTTAATACCAACTAAAAATGGATTGGATATGAACAGGGTTGGAAATCTAAGTCTTATACCCATTTAAATGGGGATAGTGGAGGCAGGATCAATTTGTTCGAAGATGCAAGGCTAACACCCACCCAACAACCAAGTTCGATCATGCTTGG
Organism: Salix exigua; assembly: GCA_032356905.1. Taxonomy (NCBI): domain Eukaryota; kingdom Viridiplantae; phylum Streptophyta; class Magnoliopsida; order Malpighiales; family Salicaceae; genus Salix; species Salix exigua. Next base: position 47,098 of record JAVHLS010000066.1, read on the forward strand.
GAAAACTCTATTATCCATAAAATTGAAGCCTAATACCAACTCAAAAGGGATTGGATATGAACAAGGTTAGAAATCTAAGGCTTATACACATTTAAATGGCGCTAGTCGAATCAGGACCAATTTCTCCGAAAATCCAAGGCTAAGACCCACCAAAGAACCAAATTCAATCATGCTTTGGAAAAGTCTATTACCCATAAAATTGAAGCCTTATAGCAACTAGAAAGGGATTGGATATGAAGAAGGTTAGAAATATAAGGCTTATACCCATTTAAATGGGGCTAGTCCAGTCAGGTTCAATTTGTCCGAAAATCCAAGGCTAAGACCCACCCAAAAACCAAGTTCAATAATGGTTTGGGGAAAAGTCTATTATCCATAAAATTGAAGCCTAATACCAACTAAAAATGGATTGGATATGAACAATGTTAGAAATCTAAGGCTTATACCCATTTAAATGGGGCTAGTCGAGTCAGGACTAATTTCTCCGAAAATCCAAGGCTAACACCCACCCAAAAACCAAGTTCAATCATGCTTTGGGGAAAAGTCTATTATCCATAAAATTGAAGCTTAATACCAACTAAAAATGGATTGGATATGAACAGGGTTGGAAATCTAAGTCTTATACCCATTTAAATGGGGATAGTGGAGGCAGGATCAATTTGTTCGAAGATGCAAGGCTAACACCCACCCAACAACCAAGTTCGATCATGCTTGGGAAAACTCTATTATCCATAAAATTGAAGCCTAATACCAACTCAAAAGGGATTGGATATGAACAAGGTTAGAAATCTAAGGCTTATACACATTTAAATGGCGCTAGTCGAATCAGGACCAATTTCTCCGAAAATCCAAGGCTAAGACCCACCAAAGAACCAAATTCAATCATGCTTTGGAAAAGTCTATTACCCATAAAATTGAAGCCTTATAGCAACTAGAAAGGGATTGGATATGAAGAAGGTTAGAAATATAAGGCTTATACCCATTTAAATGGGGCTAGTCCAGTCAGGTTCAATTTGTCCGAAAATCCAAGGCTAAGACCCACCCAAAAACCAAGTTCAATAATGGTTTGGGGAAAAGTCTATTATCCATTAAATTGAAGCCTAATACCAACTGAAAATGGATTGGATATGAACAAGGTTAGAAATCTAAGGCTTATACCCATTTAAATGGGGATAGTCGAGTGAGGACCAATTTCTCCGAAAATCCAAGGCTAAAACCCACCCACAACCAAGTTCAATCATGCTTGGGAAAAGTCTATTACCCATAAAATTTAAGCCTTAAACCAACTAGAAATGGATTGGATATGAAGAAGGTTAGAAATATAAGGCTTATACCCATTTAAATGGGGCTAGTCTAGTCAGGTTCAATTTGTCCGAAAATCCAAGGCTAAGACCCACCAAAGAACCAAATTCAATCATGCTTTGGAAAAGTCTATTACCCATAAAATTGAAGCCTTATAGCAACTAGAAAGGGATTGGATGTGAAGATGGTTAGAAATATAAGGCTTATACCAATTTAAATGGGGCTAGTCCAGTCAGGTTCAATTTGTCTGAAAATCCAAGGCTAACACCCACCCAAAAACCAAGTTCAATCATGCTTGGGAAAAGTCTATTACCCATAAAATTTAAGCCTTAAACCAACTAGAAATGGATTGGATATGAACATGGTTAGAAATCTAAGGCTTATACACATTTAAATGGCGCTAGTCGAGTGAGGACCAATTTCTCCGAAAATCCAAGGCTAAGACCCACCAAAGAACCAAATTCAATAATGCTTTGGAAAAGTCTATTACCCATAAAATTGAAGCCTTATAGCAACTAGAAAGGGATTGGATATGAAGAAGGTTAGAAATATAAGGCTTATACCCATTTAAATGGGGCTAGTCCAGTCAGGTTCAATTTGTCCGAAAATCCAAGGCTAAGACCCACCCAAAAACCAAGTTCAATAATGGTTTGGGGAAAAGTCTATTATCCATTAAATTGAAGCCTAATACCAACTGAAAATGGATTGGATATGAACAAGGTTAGAAATCTAAGGCTTATACCCATTTAAATGGGGATAGTCGATCAGAGTTCAATTTGTCCGAAAATCCAAGGCTAACACCCACCCAAAAACCAAGTTCAATCATGTTTGGGGGAAACGTGTATTACCCATAAAATTGAAGTCTAATATCAACTAAAAAGTGATTGGATATGAACAAGATTAGAAATATAAGGCTTATACCCATTTAAATGGGGCTAGTCGAGTTAGGATCAATTTGTCTTAAAATCCAAGGCCAACACCCACCCACATACCAAGTTCAATCATGCTTGGGGAAAAAGTCTATTACCCATACAATTGAAGCCTAATACCAACTAAAAAGGGATTGGATATGAACAAGGTTACAAATCTAAGGCTTATACCCAATTAAATGGGGCTAGTCGAGTCGGGATCAATTTGTCCGAAAATCAAAGTCTCACACCCACCCAAAAACAAGTTCAATCTCGTTTGGGGAAAAGTCCATTATCCATAAAATTGAAGCGTAATACCAACTAAAAATAGATTGGATATGAACAAGGTTATAAATCTATGTCCTATACCCATTTAAATGGGGCTAGTCTAGTCAGGTTCAATTTGTCCGAAAATCCAAGGCTAAGACCCACCAAAGAACCAAATTCAATAATGATTTGCAAAAGTCACTTACCCCTAAAATTGAATCCTAATACCAACTAAAAGGATTAGATATGAAAAAGGTTACAAATATAAGGCTTCTACCCATTTAAATGGGGCTAGTCCGATCGAGTTCAATTTGTCCGAAAATCCAAGGCTAAGACCCACCCAAAAACCAAGTTCAATAATGGTTTGGTGAAAAGTCTATTATCCTTAAAATTAAAGCCTAATACCAACTAAAAATGGATTGGATATGAACAATGTTTGGAATCTAAGGCTTATACCCATTTAAATGGGGCTAGTCGTGTCAGGATCAATTTGTCCAAAAATCCAAGGCTAACACCCACCCCAAAACCAAGTTCAATCATGGTTGGGGAAAAAATCTATTACCCATAAAATTGAAGCGTAATACAAAATAAAAAGGTATTAGTTATGAACAAGGTTAGAAATCGAAGCCTTATACCCAATTAAATGGGGCTAGTCGAGTCAGGATCAATTTGTTCGAGGATGCAAGGCTAACACCCACCCAACAACCAAGTTCGATCATGCTTGGGAAAACTCTATTATCCATAAAATTGAAGCCTAATACCAACTCAAAAGGGATTGGATATGAACAAGGTTAGAAATCTAAGGCTTATACACATTTAAATGGCGCTAGTCGAATCAGGACCAATTTCTCCGAAAATCCAAGGCTAAGACCCACCAAAGAACCAAGTTCAATCATGTTTGGGGGAAAAGTCTATTATCCATAAAATTGAAGCCTAATACCAACTAAAAATGGATTGGATATTAACAAGGTTAGAAATCTAAGGCTTATACCCATTTAAAAGGGGATAGTGGAGGCAGGATCAATTTGTTCGAAGATGCAAGGCTAACACCCACCCAACAACCAAGTTCGATCATGCTTGGGAAAACTCTATTATCCATAAAATTGAAGCCTAATACCAACTCAAAAGGGATTGGATATGAAAAAGGTTAGAAATCTAAGGCTTATACCCAAAAACCAAGTTCAATCATGTTTGGGGGAAAAGTCTATTATCCATAAAATTGAAGCGTAATACCAACTAAAAATGGATTCGATATGAACAAGGTTAGAAATCTAAGGCTTATGCCCATTTAAATGGGGCTAGTCGAGTCAGGACCAATTTCTCCAAAAATCCAAGGCTAACACCCACCCAACAACCAAGTTCAATCATGCTTGGGAAAAGTCTATTACCCATCAAATTGAAGCCTTAAACCAACTAGAAAGGGATTGGATATGAAAAAGGTTAGAAATATAAGGCTTAAACCAATTTAAATGGGGCTAGTCCAGTCAGGTTCAATTTGTCTGAAAATCCAAGGCTAACACCCACCCAAAAACCAAGTTCAATTATGCTTTGGGGAAAAGTCTATTATCCATAAAATGGAAGTCTAATAACAACTAAAAATAGATTGTATACGAACAAGGTTAGAAATCTAAGGCTTATACCCATTTAACTGGGGATAGTCGAGTCAGGATCAATTTGTTCGAATATACAAGGCTAACACCCACCCAACAACCAACTTCAATCATGCTTGGGAAAAGTCTATTATCCATAAAATTGAAGCCTCATATCAACTAAAAATGGATTGGATATGAACAAGGTTAGAAATCTAAGGCTTATACCCTTTTAAAAGAGGCTAGTAGAGTGAGGATCAATTTGTTCGAAAATCCAAGGCTAAGACCCACCCAAAAACCAAGTTCAATCATGCTTTGAAGAAAAGTCTAATATTCATAAAATTGAAGCCTAATACCAACTAAAAATGGATTGGATATGAACAAGTTTAGAAATCTAAGGCTCATAACCATTTAAATGGGGATAGTCGAGTCAGGACCAATTTCTTTGAAAATCCAAGGCTAACACCCACCCAACAACCAAGTTCAATCATGCTTGGGAAAAGTCTATTACCCATAAAATTGAAGCCTTAAACCAACTAGAAAGGGATTGGATATGAAGAAGGTTAGAAATATAAGGCTTATACCAATTTAAATGGGGCTAGTCCAGTCAGGTTCAATTTGTCCGAAAATCCAAGGCTAAGACCCACCCAAAAACCAACTTCAATCATGCTTTGGGGAAAAGTCTATTATCCATAAAATGGAAGCCTAATACCAACTAAAAATGGATTGTATATGAACAAGATTAGAAATATAAGGCTTATACCCATTTAAATGAGGCTAGTAGAGTAAGGATCAATTTGTTCGAAAATCCAAGGCTAACACCCACAAAAAACCAAGTTCAATCATGCTTTGGGGAAAACTCTAATATCCATAAAATTGAAGCTTAATACCAACTAAAAATGGATTGGATATTAACAAGGTTAGAAATCTAAGGCTTATACCCATTTAAAAGGGGATAGTGGAGGCAGGATCATTTTGTTCGAAGATGCAAGGCTAACACCCACCCAACAACCAAGTTCGATCATGCTTGGGAAAACACTATTATCCATAAAATTGAAGCCTAATACCAACTCAAAAGGGATTTGATATGAACAAGGTTAGAAATCTAAGGCTTATACCCATTTAAATGGGGCTAGTACAGTCAGGACCAATTTCTCCGAAAATCCAAGGCTAACACCCACCCAACAACCAAGTTCAATCATGCTTGGGAAAACACTATTATCCATAAAATTGAAGCCTTAAACGAACTAGAAAGGGATTGGATATGAAGAAGGTTAGAAATATAAGGCTTATACCAATTTAAATGGGGCTAGTCCAATCAGGTTCAATTTGTCTGAAAATCCAAGGCTAACACCCACCCAAAAACCAAGTTCAATCATGCTTTGGGGAAAAGTCTATTATCCATAAAATGGAAGTCTAATAACAACTAAAAAGGGATTCGATATAAACAAGGTTAGAAATCTAAGGCTTATACCCATTTAAATGGGGCTAGTCCAGTCAGGTTCAATTTGTCCAAAAATCCAAGGCTAACACCCACCCAAAAAACAAGTTCAATCATGTTTGGTGGAAAAGTCTATTATCTATAAAATTGAAGCCTAATACCAACTACAAATGGGTTGGATATGAAAAAGGTTAGAAATACAACGCTTATACTCATTTAAATGGGGCTAGTCGAGTCAGGACCTATTTCTCCGAAAATCCAAGGCTAACACCCACCCAACAACAAATTTCAATCATGCTTTGCAAAAGTCTATTACCCATAAAATTTAAGCCTTATAGCAACTAGAAAGGGATTGGATATGAACAAGGTTAGAAATATAAGGCTTATACCCATTTATATAGGGCTAGTCCAGTGAGGTTCAATTTGTCCGAACAACCAAGGCTAACACCCCCTTCAAAAACCCAAGTTCAATCATGCTTGGGGGAATAGTCTTTTAGCCATAAAATTGAAGGCTAATACCAACTAAAAAGAGCTTAAATATGAACAAGGTTAGAAATCTAAAGCTTATATCCATTTAAATGGGGCTGGTCGAGTAAAGATCAATTTGTCTGAAAATCAAAGGCTCACACCCCCTCCAAAATCCAAGTTCAATCATGTTTGGCGGAAAAGTGTATTACCCATAAAATTTAAGTCTTAAACCAACTGGAAAGGGATTGGATATGAAGAAGGTTAGAAATATAAGGCTTATACCCATTTAAATGGAGCTAGTCCGGTCAGGTTCAATTTGTCCGAAAATCTACGACTAAGAACCACCCAAAAACCAAGTTCAATCATGCTTTCAGGAAAAGTTTATTATCCATAAAAGTGAAGCCTAATACAAACTAAAAAGGGATTCGATATGAACAAGGTTAGAAATCTAAGGCTTATACCCATTTAAATGGGGCTAGTTCAGTCAGGTTCAATTTGGCCGAAAATCCAAGGCTAACACCCACCCAAAAAACAAGTTCAATCATGTTTGGGGAAAAAGTCTATTATCCATAAAATTGAAGCCTAATACCAACTAAAAATGGATTGGATATGAACAAGGTTAGAAATCTAAGGCTCATACCCATTTAAATGGGGATAGTCGAGTCAGGACCAATTTCTCCGAAAATCCAAGGCTAACACCCACCAAACAACCAGGTTCAATCATGCTTGGGAAAAGTCTATTATCGATAAAATTGAATCCTTATATCAACTCAAAAGGGATTGGATATGAACAAGGTTACAAATCTAAGGCTTATACCCATGTAAATCGGGCTAGTCCAGTCAGGTTCAATTTGTCCGAAAATCAAAGGCTAACACCCACCCAACAACCAAGTTCAATCATGCTTTCGGGAAAAGTCTATTATAAATAAAATTGAAGCCTAATACCAACTAAAAATAGATTGTATACGAAAAAGGTTAGAAATATAAGGCTTTTACCCATTTAAATGAGGCTAGTAGAGTCAGGATTAATTTTTTCAAAATCCAAGGCTAACACCCGCCGAAAAACCAAGTTCAATCATGCTTTGGGGAAAAGTGTATTATCAATAAAATTGAAGCCTAATACCAACAAGAAAGGGATTGGATACGAAGAAGCTTAGAAATATAAGGCTTATACCCATTTAAATAGGGCTAGTCGAGTCACGATCCAAGGCTAACAGCCAACCAAAAACCAAGTTCTATCATGCTTTGGGGAAAAGTCTAATATCCATAAAATTGAAGCCTAATACCAACTCAAAAGGGATTGGATATGAACAAGGTTAGAAATCTAAGGCTTATACCCATGTAAATCGGGCTAGTCCAGTCAGGTTCAATTTGTCCGAAAATCCAAGGCTAACACCCACCCAAAAACCAAGTTCAATCATGCTTTGGGGAAAAGTCTATTATCCATAAAATGGAAGTCTAATAACAACTGAAAATGGATTGTATACGAACAAGGTTAGAAATCTAAGGCTTATACCCATTTAACTGGGGATAGTCGAGTCAGGATCAATTTGTTCGAAGATACAAGGCTAACACCCACCCAACAACCAACTTCAATCATGCTTGGGAAAAGTCTATTATCCATAAAATTGAAGCCTCATATCAACTAAAAATGGATTGGATATGAACAAGTTTAGAAATCTAAGGCTTATACCCTTTTAAAAGAGGCTAGTAGAGTCAAGATCAATTTGTTCGAAAATCCAAGGCTAAGACCCACCCAAAAACCAAGTTCAATCATGCTTTGAAGAAAAGTCTAATATTCATAAAATTGAAGCCTAATACCAACTAAAAATGGATTGGATATGAACAAGTTTAGAAATCTAAGGCTCATAACCATTTAAATGGGGATAGTCGAGTCAGGACCAATTTCTTTGAAAATCCAAGGCTAACACCCACCCTACAACCAAGTTCAATAATGCTTGGGAAAAGTCTATTACCCATAAAATTGAAGCCTTAAACCAACTAGAAAGGGATTGGATAAGAAGAAGGTTAGAAATATAAGGCTTATACCAATTTAAATGGGGCTAGTCCAGTCAGGTTCAATTTGTCCGAAAATCCAAGGCTAAGACCCACCCAAAAACCAACTTCAATCATGCTTTGGGGAAAAGTCTATTATCCATAAAATGGAAGCCTAATACCAACTAAAAATAGATTGTATACGAAAAGGTTAGAAATATAAGGCTTTTACCCATTTAAATGAGGCTAGTAGAGTCAGGAATAATTTGTTCAAAATTCAAGGTTAACACCACTGAAAAACCAAGTTCAATCATGCTTTGGGAAAACTCTATTATCCATA
>JAVHLS010000067.1:0-67307 GCA_032356905.1 Salix exigua
CTTGCATAGAACGAATTCCCTCTACGCAAAAAGGAAGTAACGTTGGAGCTTGCTTCACCTTCATCATATGCTGGCATGATCGCTTTTGGATCTTTCTTCAGAGAAGTACTGATCCCAAAAATTTAGCACATACTACCAAACCGGAACATGTGAGTCCCTTTCTCAGAACTAAACAAAAAAAAAACCATTGTCATTGCCCATTTCATTACAAGGAACGCAGTGAGGCTCAAATTCTTGTTTTATGACAACATCATATGAATAAAATCTAAAAAGTGATGGCTGCAATAAAAGGCATTTTGTGCAAAACAAATTACCTTGAGGGATCACAATAAGAAAAACAGAGAGTAGAGGTATTGGATACACCATTTCAAAGAACACCGAATTGCCTCTTGAAAATAACCAGCGAATTTGTTCCTTAAAAATAACATGTCGTAGATCAATCAATTCGAGAAAAACCCATTGCATAGCCTTCCATTTCACAGGAAAAGAAAATGAGAAAACGATAACTGAACAGAAACTCAATCCCTATTCTTAGGGAGAAGAAATACCACACTTGATGAAAACCCAAGAAATCGGATGGATCTTTCAATGGCGAACCAAAAAGAGAAAACCAAGATCCTGAAAATTGAATTGCTGATTATATATATATATATATAAGAGGTCCACGGCATCGAAACAGTAATCTTTAATTACAAGGAAAATAGAGAGGAGCAACGAGATAAGTGAATACCGTTTGGTAGGCGTTCAGTGAGAGAAGGGGGAAGGGGGAAGGCGTTCAAAAATTATTCGACTAGAGCCCGCCCGTATTCTTGGACCGAAATTTCCCATGGAGGATCTGAAACACTACTAAACTTGGGGCAAACTGCCATACAAAAAGCACAAAAGAAAGAAAGAAAGAAAGAAAGAAAGAAGAAGACAGGAGAAGGAGGAGAAGAGAGAAGTGATTTTAGTAGAAGAAGTCCAAGTGATATTTCTCATATATATAACGGTGGGGTGATATTTGTTTCTGTGTAACGGTCGGGTGATAGTTTGTTTGTGTGCCTGCGTGATTGGGAATTTTAAAAGCGTGATATTCTTCCCGCCAAAAATAAAAACAACCCCTCAATCCGATGTATCCTCCGGTGTGCAGCGCTCTAGCTCTTCGTGTAATCGAAACACTCTATCTTTTATTTTAGTTGAAAGTAATCTCGCCTAGTTTTCACTTATGAAGCGAATTGGCGTGTGTATTCTCCACGTAGGCATGGCTATCTCGCTAAACATGAATCAATATCGTTTTCGAGACAAGTTGTTCATGTTCCACATTAATTTCTAAACTGGAATAACTCTGCTCACATCTACCAGTAGAAAAATAGCAGTCCAACACAATCGTTTGAATTTTTTGTTGAAAAAAATAAATCACAACCATTCACACAATTTTTAAATCAACAATTGGTTGGGTTTTATTTTCTTTTCTTTTCAAATAAAAATTATAACAAAGATCACTACAAATCATTTCTTCCCTTGAAATGCACACCAGCATTGTTGCCCACCCTCTGCAAGTTCTTTTGATCCAGTATCGCGACAGCCGCAAAATCAGTGTTTTTAGTACAGATTGCGAGGGATTTATTCAACCTTAAATCTACAGTAAGAAAACACTATTATGATGAATCAAATACAAATTAAATTTTCTCAAAGAATAAAGTCAACAAAGTGATGAGAATCTATGTCTATGAAATGGAAATTGTTTGTTAGCAGTCTTAAAATCTTGTACATATGCATAACTTAATGGAAAAAAATAACATGTTTAAATACCAAAAGAGAAGAAGCATGTAGACTGTCATCACCCAATGTCTGGGTCATTCCCCAAAATATACCAAAAAAATAAAAAAAATAAACTAAAAGGGGTCGGCGTGGTTAGAAAAATCAATGTGGAAATTTTGGTGATTCCAATCATATCTCTTTTGTTCCAAAAATAGAGGAAAATACATATTTAAGTCAAAAATAATTTATCGCTGGATAAATCTGTTTAAAAATTAAGTTAAATGACATAATTATGTTCTTATTGGTTGATTCGATTTAATCGTCGACCAATTTAAAGTTTAATTATGATCCGAAATTAATTTAAGATCAAATTGAATGATTTAATTAAGTGCAAGGACTTAATTATACTTTAAATTGATCAAATTAATTTTAATAAGGGCTTAGTCAATGAGAAATCATGTTCTTGAATTTAATTGGGGATCAAATTGAATTGTTTTAAGCCAATTATGCGAAATCAGGGGCCGAATTAATTGAATTTAGAATCTAATGGTCAATTGAGGGTTAAATCACGCAAATCAGAAACAAGAGACCAAAATAAAAAAGGCGTGCACATTTAAGGTTGCTGTCAAATTTTTGACGGGGATATGATTGCATAAAATTAAAAGTTTAAAACAAATCGAGGGTGCGATCGAACCAATTAAACATTGAGGTACCAAATTGTATTTTCTCACACCCTCCTTAAAATGAATTTTGCATGTTCTGCCTTGTCCGACACTGAGCAGTGCAGAGAGCAGCTCTACACACCCTTGACCCTCTGCAAAATGCAGGGGACAACAATATCATGCAATATGCATGCCAAATAGTTGCTTTTTCCCTATAAATGCAACGATTCGCACCATGCGCAAGGAGGAAGGAGGTAGAAGAGAAGAGGGAGAAACAAGGGAAATAGAGAGAAAGCAGGGAGAAGAGAAGAGGAACATAAGAGAATTACGTGAAAAACAGAGGTGAAGAAAAAACAGAGGAGAAGGAAGAAGAAAACGAGAAAAAAGGTCCCGTAAGAACACATAAAAAAGCAGAGATTATTGAGGAAAATTTACATAAAAAAGAGAGCAATCTTCTTCACTAGCCCCGGCAACCAGTTCCCTCTTCTCTCATGGTTTGCAGTCTCTCTCCCCCTGTAAAACCAGTCAAGCTCTCTCTCTCTCTCACTCTAAAACCAGTGAAGCTCTCTCTCTCTCTCTCTCTTTCTCCATTAGCAACTCCAGCCACCGTCTCTAACCACCGTGCATCACCCCTTCTTCGCTAGAAGCTCCCCCCTCCACGCCAGACGCCCAGCCGTGGTCTCGGGCGAAGGCAGCAGCAGCAGCACTCGGTGCCTGAGGCAGCGAGACCAGCCAGCTTCCAGCCCTCATTCCGGCCACCACAGGCCTTTGTTTCCGACGCAACCACGATAGGAAGAACCACCTCGACCTCCTCTAACCGACAACATTAGCAGGTAAGCCTCTCGTCGTGGTCGGTCGACCATCATTTTACTGTGCATCGTCTTCTTCAGCGTGGAGGGGTGAATTAATTTTTGGGTCGGGTTTAGTTCCCGGCTCAGCTTCCAAGGGGATGGGCCTCTCATCCCATCTGAGCAGGATTGTCCAACCCATCAAGGGGTGGAAAGTCCAGCCCACAACTTGCTATTTATTATTATTATTATTATTATTTATTTCAAAAAATATTAAAAAAACACAAAATTTTCAAAAATATAAAAATATGTTGTTTCCGTTCATACGGTAGGATTTAAAGGTTTTTCCATCATATTTTCTCGTAAAAACAAATGTTGCAATTTTCCATACTTTGAAATAAAATTGGATATCGTAACCGGTTTACGATTATCCGCTGGAATTTTGCCAAAATATCAATAATATTATAATTATTTTTGTTTTAGCTACGGTGTAAATTTACATTGTAAAGTACATCCATAGATAATAAAAAGATTTTCAGATACAGTGTAAATTTACATTGTAAATTACATCTTTAGATAAAAGGTTTGTAATTGCGGTGTAAAATTACATTGTAAAGTACACCCACAGACAAAAAATGATGTTCAAAATGTAGTGTAAAAATTTTAACTTAGAAAAATAATCAAACAACAATGCAGCTTACCTTAGGTAGGGTGTTCTGAGGGTGATGTGTCTTCCCCTTGCACAACAAGTCTCCTTACCCAAAACTCTCGCAGACCAATAGGTTCCTAGTGACCTTAATACTAGGTGGCGACTCCAGATATTTATAGTTGTAATTTTGCGACTATAAAACACCCCTCATTTTCACCACATACCGTTGTCTCCCACAAATCCCAGAGGATGGTGTTGCGCGAAGCGCAAAAAAATCGTAGTCGCGACATAGACCATGTAACTAATAAGTTGCTTACAACCCCGAATTAAGAAACCTAGTGCTCAAAAACAACTGTATCATTATAAGATTACTAAATGTCTAGTAGCTTTTTCTGCAAGAAAGGATTTGGTTCGTAGATGATCAACTCTTGAAAACAATTATGGAGGGAGAGTGTTGATGTTGAAGAGGGTGGAGACTATCCATGGAAAAGAATTAGGGGCATTTTAAAATCTATTTTTGTCCATAAATCTTAATGACAATAAGTAATCCATAATAATTTTTGGTATCTCTTCTAACCATTTTTTCATTTGAAAAGAAAAAGAAAATAGCTTCTCTTCAATTGAGTTTTGTTGTGAGGTCCACAAGCTTACACTAAAGTTCATACAATGATAAATTGTGTTTGAGAAAAGAGTGCAAGTCACCGCTATCTCAAATACCCTTGGAGTTTTAGAAATATTATTGTGATGTTTTCCGATGCAGCCCTTGTTTTTTTTCAAGAAGACTAATTAACTTTCCAAATTTTAAATTTATGTTTGATTATCCTGATAAACCTCAAAACATTAAATTGGGTCTTTGAAATAGGAATCCTTCTCGCGACATGATTCTCTACTTTTACACTACACATTCAAACAAGAATATCTTGAGTTTCTGAATCAAAATCTGATGATTCAAAAACCCAAATTCATTTATACGTATAGGACTACAATTTTCATGAAGAATTAAAAGTGGGAATAATCATTTGGAAGAACAGAAACTGCTTGCAATCTACTTGGTCAAAAGGATCTCATGTCTAATTTAGAAACAAACAATGCCAAGCACCCTCATTTGATTGAGAGTCTGACATAAGAATAGTGGGATCTATGACCCAATAAAGGTTCAGATCAATTCTTTAACATGTCATGAATGACAAAATATAGTTGGGATGGTCCCATATTGCAGAATTCCAAATCTAAAGTTGGTTGCTTATGATGCTTTATTAATTACAACAATACTATCATGAGTTAATTTCTGGTGATTACGAACGTGTACAAGGCATATCTGCCAGAACAAATAGCTGAGCGAGAGGAGGAGATCAGTCATCGTCGGGTCTTAAAAATACATGAACATTAATTTATACATTCACGAAAAAAATTCTTCTCAAAAGCGGTTTTGAAGAAGAGAATTGTGACACCGGTAAAATCAATTTCTAGTGCAAATTGCGTTGGATTTATCTTACCTTTAATTTACAGTAAAAAACACTATTATGATGAATCAAAAACACTATTATGATGAATCAAAAACACTATTAAATTAATTTATATAAAAAAATAAAAAATAAAAATTAATTTTTCTAAAAAGCGTTTTTGAAGAAGAGAATTGTGACAACGGAAAAATCAGTTTTCTTTGTGCAAACTTTGAGGGATTTATCCAACCTTAAACCTATGATAAAAAAAAATGGTGTTGTTGGTTTTGTGAAAAGAAACAAAATATAATGAAACGCAGCAATCAAGTAACAAAATTACTGTGACGTTTTCGGATCCATCCCCTGTTTTTTTTTTCAACGAGTCTAATTAACTTTCCTTATTTCAAATTGGTCTTTGATTATCCCGATAAATCCTCGACACATTATATCGATCCTTTGGAATAAGAATCCTTCTCGCGACATGATGGCGACATGATTCTCTACTTTTACACTACACATTCAAACACGAATATTTTGAGTTTCTTCCCATCAAAACAAAAACAACCTGGCTAACTCTTCGTGTAATCAAAACACTCTATCTTTTGTTATAATTAAAAATATCTCTGGCTAGATTTCACCTTATGAAGCAGATTGAAGCATATTGAAAATAGTTTTTTTATTAGAACAGCATCGCGACAGCCGCAAAATCAGTTTTTTTATTGTAGATTGCGAGGGATTTATCCAACCTTAAATCTATAGTAAGAAAAACACTGTTATGATGAATCAAAAACACTATTAAATTAATTTCAAGAAAAAATATTAAATGTTCATTCATGTTCCATCATAGATAATTGCTTGACCCTCTTGTTTTCTCCAAAGTGCAATTTGGTCCTTTATCCTATGATGACTCTGATTTTATTGCGATTTCCCTCAATTTCAACCAATTGACCTGGTAAAAAAATAAATCTCATCTCTGAACATTCCAATCTTCTCAATTTAACCCAAATTAGGCTCTCAAACTTAACTTTCCACCAATAAAGCCTTGGATAAAATAAAATTTGACCCATTTAAAGTATAATTAAGTTCTTGCACTTAATTAAATCCTTCAACCGGACCCTAAATTCATTCCTCAACATAATTAAACTTTATAAATGGGTTGTGATAGGACAAGGTACTATTTTCAATATTCATGAACTAATTTTGAGGACATGAATTCCATTAACCAATCTAATTCCAATATTTGTTGTTTCAGTTGGGCACTAGTTTTATTAACCATGAACTAGTTTCAATGTCAAAAAATACATCAACGTAGTCAAATTATAAAGATAAAATTTAAAAAAAAATCAATTTAAGAATTCCTAAGACTAGAAGTTGATGCTCAACTAGAAGTTGTTGCCCTTTGTTCCCAACGATCTCTCATGTTATAGTAAAAGCATCACATAAATTCCTAAGGTTTTTGTATTTAACTTTTATTTTAAAACCCAATACCAAATATTCAAATCTTAGAGAGAAGGTAAGAGTTTCATTGATGAATAACTTCAATGCTTAAATGACTACTTAATCTAAATACAAAGAGACTATATAGGCTAAACCAAAACAAAAAATATTCTACCCGTAATAAATAATAAAATTATTTAACCTTATTATCCTAATAAGTTCAAACTATCCTAAGAGATTGGTCAAAGTAAAAAAATAACAAAAACAATCATTTTACAAACAAGCAATATTCAAAGCTTACGAGGACAAGACCTACATTGTCAAAAGGATCTCTTGTCTAATTCAGAAACTAACAATGTCATGAACCCCCCCCATTTGATTGAGAGTCTGACATAAGAATAGTGGGCTCAATGATGCAATAAAGGTTCGAATCAATTCTCCACCATGTCATGAATGACAAAATATAGTTGGGATGGTCACATATTGAACGAAACCAAATCAAAGTTGGTTGCTTATGATGCTTTATTAATTACAATAGTACTATCATGAGTTAATTTCAGGTGATTACGAACGTGAACAAGGCATTTGTGCTAGAAAAAATAGCTGAGGGAGAGAAGATCACTCATCACCGGGTCTTAAATATACATGTACATTAATTTGTACATTCAGGGAAAAAAATCTTATGTCTTTCTTGGGATTTATATTCTAAACAATAGAATGAAAAAACAAACTTACTTAACAATCAATGCTCTTAGTTGGACAAAAACACTTCTAATTACAACATATTTAATCGAGTAAATCTCTTGATCAGACCGGATTTTGTACATAATAGAAACCCAAAAGAAAAACATAAAATAAAACTACAGCCTATTTTCCTGGTAAAAAAACAAACATACAATACTGAGAAAAGATGAGATAATTTATTTTTTTAATAGATTTCTATTCTTGGTTCGTAATTAGAAGAAAAGATTAAAGAGCTCGGAGAAACAATATGCACACACTCACAAAACCCTATGGATTACAAAAGTGTATTAACGATGTTAACGCTCAATGCGCCTCATCCCTTGTGATGCAAGACAATCCAAAGAAGTAAATGAAGAGAGCATCACAGAATGAATTACCCTGCATGGAAGTCAAGCAAGAATCACGCATGATCACCATGCAAGAAGAAGACCAGCTGGACGCAGGATTACCATGCAAAAGAAGCTAGTTGTATTTTTCCTTTATCACTTTATGTCTTAGTTGACTTAGGATTGATTTTATTTCCTTTATTATTTTAATTAGTTGGTTTGTGGGAATTTTCCCTGTTTCCTTTTTTATTATTGTAAGCAACTGATAAATATGGGTGGCCACCTACGTAAGAACCACTTATGATGTGAATTTAATAAGAATTTTCACACAGAGATACTACTCTGTTTCTTTTTTTTTTACTCGTGGATTCGAGTGTTCCCAGGAATAGGGATGGTGTTCCTTGCTCTTTGTTTGTTTTAAAGAATTTCCTCTACACGAGTTGGTATCAGAGCCTGTCTAATCAACGATTAGATGGCAGACCCAATGAATGCACGAGAAGTCCCAGGGATGATCAAGAAGATGGCAACGTCATACGAGTGAGTTCGAGGACTTTCCAACAAGAAACCCAACAAGCGTTTCAAGCTATACAAGCCACTCTTGCTAGGCTAGACACTAGAAACCATCAGCGACGTGAAGATGAGAGGAGACAAAATGATTACAGGGGAAGAGATCACCTGGTTCGCGGTTACCAACCGAATCCACGTAGGCGGCCGACCCTACGAGGATGAGCTAAGTGATGAGGAAGAATATGTTGAGCGTATATTGAGGCTTAATCGACGGGGCTACCACAATATGGAGGAGCGAGGGCATCAGGCGTTCGAATGAAGATGGATCTCCCGGCTTCAATGGTCGACTCGGATCGAGGGATTCCTTGATTGGTGGCGATGAGTGGAGAGGTTCTTTCACTACATGGAGATTCCTGAGGACAACAAGGTAAAGCTGGTTGCCTATCGACTAATAGGAGGAGCCTCGCGTGGTGGGAGCAATTACGACTCACGAGAATGAGACAACGAAGGGAATGGTTCGAGTCATGGCGGAAGATGAGGCGCCTCTTGAGATCACAGTACTTACCCCGGATTACAAGCATAATGCAGGAGTGCTGAGATGTGCAAGCATACGTAGAGGAGTTCCACGAGGTTATCGTCTCGTAATAACTTGTTAGAAACCGATGCACAATAGGTGGCTAGGTTTGTAGGAGGGTTGCGCCTAAACACACAAGACCGGGTCTCCATGCACACCATTTATTCCTTAACGAAGCCATTAACTTAGCTACAAAGGCTGAGGCATAGCTGGAGAGGACAAGAACGATAGCTGAGGCCTCCAATTGACTACTCGCATGGTCCAGACAACAAAGGGAAGTTCCCACATTATTCCACACCATCGATTGCCGTGTCCAACTTTCAAAGAGGATCCAGCGGTGGTAAACCCCACATGGCAACAACCGGACCGGTGCCACCTAAGGCACCATGAAATCCATATTCGAGGACAACTCGGATGAGTGCTATAGGTGTTGTCAACCAGGCCATCGCTCCAATCGATGCCCAAAGCGAGGAGTGGGAACTTGATTGAACCGGAAGAGGGATCGGACCGAGAGACGAAAGATTGGTTGGATAAAGCACGTGCACGAGACCAAAGTAAGCGACACTTGCCGAATTCAATTTTCCATTGGGAAGCATTATGTGGACGAAATTATTTGTGATGTTGTAGAGATGGATGCCCGCCACATGATCCTTGGCGGACCATGGCAATTCGACGTGGGCGCTACTTACAAGGGCGGGAGAAGCGTATATGTCTTCATGAAGGGAGGACAAAAGATAGTATCGGGTCCACTAAAGAAGACTTTTATGCACTTGAACCGAAAGCACAAGGAAAGCCAATCATTGTTGGTTGATGGAAACTCATTTATTACAGAGACCAATAAGGCGAGTAAGGTTTTTGCGGTAGTAGTGGGTGGAGGAGTGGAGGCTGAATCCTCCGAGTATACGGAAGCAATACAACCTCTTCGATTGAATCACAGAGCCATAATACCGGAATAATTACCGAAGGACTACCTCCAATCCGCGATATTCGACATCAAATCAATTTGGTTCCGAGAGCCGACCTACCAAATCGACCACATTATCGGATGAGTTTGAAGGAGGGTCTTATCCTACAAGAATAGGTGGAAGAGCTAATCGGGAAGGGGTTGATCCAAGAGAGCATGAGCCCTTGTGCGGTGCCGCCTTGTTAGTCCCAAAGAAAGGCGATAGGCGGCATATGTGCATAGACAGATCGAGCCATCAATAGGGTGATTGTTAAGTATCGTTTTCCCATCCCACGACTAGAAGACATCTTTGGACATGTTAGTTGGTTCAAAAATTTTCTCAAAAATTGATCAAAGGAGTGGGTACCATCAAATCGAATTAGGCCGAAGGCGAGTGGAAAGCGCCTTCAAGACAAAGAAGGGGCTATACTGAGTGGTTGGTAATCTTTGTTTGGGCTATCCAATGCTCCTAGCACTTTCATGTTGCTTATGAATCAAGTCCTCAAACCGTTCACTAGGGACTTCGTAGTGGTATACTTCGACGACATATTGATCTACAGCCGGTGTGAAGCCGATCACTTTGAGCATTTAAGGAAGGTACTTTCAGTTTTGCAAGACAATAAATTATATGTTAATTTAACCAAGTGCCGATTCTTGACTAGCAGCTTATTGTTCTTGGTATTTATTATGAGTGCTGATGGGATTAAAGTCGATGAAGAAAAGATTCGAGCCATTCGGGAATGGCCCACATCTAAAAATGGCGGGGAAGTCCGTAGCTTCCATGGTTTGGCCACATTCTACCGTCGATTTGTCAAGGACTTTATCCGCATTGTCGCACCAATCACCGAATGCATGAAGAAGGGGAGGTTCCATTGGGGAGACGAGGCTGAACATAGTTTTGCATTGATTATAGAAAGATTATTATCTGCTCCAGTACTAGCATTACCTGACTTTGAAAAATTATTTAAAGTGGATTGCGATGCTTTGATCATTGGCATTGGGCTGTCTTATCCCAAGAAAAGAGACCCATTGCATTTTATAGTGAAAAGTTTAGCGAAGCTCGCCGGAAGTGGTCCACCTATGAACTGGAGTTGTATGCCGTCTTTCGAGCCTTGAAAGTTTGGGAACATTACTTGGTGCAAAGGGAGTTTATCCTATTTAGTGACCACCAAGCACTAAAATTCCTTAATAGCCAGAGTAATGTAAATCACATGCATGCTCCTTGGGTCACCCAACGATTCACTTTCACATTGAAGCACAAGTCAGGACAGCTGAATAAGGTGGCTAATGCACTTAGCCGAAGGGTAGCATTGCTCATCACCATGAGAACAGAACTCGTCGGTTTTGAAAGCCTCAAAGAATTGTATGCAGGAGATGAAGATTTTGGCAACATTTGGAGCAAGTGTCAGCAGGGTCTAGCTCATGAAGGGATGCCTATTCATGAGGGGTACTTGTTTCGGGGCAATCAATTATCCATTCCTAGGAGCTCATTACGGGAACAAATTGTGCATGAGCTACATGGAGGTGGTCTGGGAGGACATCTAGGACGGGACAAAACTATGGCACTCGCCGAAGAACGTTACTATTGGCCAGAATTTAAGCACGACGTAGGAGGCCATGTCAAGAGATGACCGATATGCCAAGTAGCCAAAGGTCAAGCACAAAATACGGGCCTATACCTGCCACTACCTGTACCAGCAGGCCCTTGGGAGGATCTCTAGATGGATTTCATCCTCGGACTTCCCCCAACACAACGTGGCGTCGATTCTGTGTTTGTCGTAGTAGACTGGTACTCCAAAATGGTTCATTTTATTGCATGCAAAAAGACCTCGGATGTTGTACATGTGTCCAATTTATTCTTCAAAGAGGTTGTTTGCATTCACGGGGTTCCAAAGTTGATCACCTCGGTCGGGACACCAAATTTTTAAGTCATTTTTGGAGAATATTATGGCGGAGATTTGGCATTGGGGCTGATCCAAACGAAAGTGGTGAACCGCACCCTTGGAACTTAATTCGCTGCCTATCAGAGAAAGAACGAAGCAATGGGACCTCACATTGGCCCAAGCCGAGTTTGCTTACAACAGCATGCTAAACAGGTCAACTTGGAAGACACCGTTCCAGGTGGTTTACTATCAACCACCAAAACATGCATTAGATTTAGTGCCACTCCCAAAACTCCCAGGAATGAATATCACAGCAGAACATATGGGTGATAGAGTTCTGGCCATTCAGGAAGAAGTTCGCAAAAATCTTGAAGCCACCAACGCTAAGAAATGGAAGATTCCTAGGAGGCACATCTCATAAATTAAGTGATAAAAAGTATGGTCCTTATCAAATTCTGCAAAAAAATAATGATAATGCTTATCGAGTAAGCCTTCCCGAAGAAATGGCCATCTCTCCCACATTCAACGTTGCTGATTTGTTCGAGTATCATCCACCCGACGAAGCAATTTCCAACATAATCAACTCGAGGACGAGTTCTTTTGAAGAAGGGGAGACTGATGCAGGACAATCCAAAGAAGTAAATGAAGAGAGCATCACAAAATGAATTACCCTGCATGGAAGTCATGCAAGAATCACGCATGATCACCATGCAAGAAGAAGACTAGCTGGACGCAGAATTACCATGCAAAAGAAGCCAGTTGTATTTTTCCTTTATCACTTTATGTCTTAGTTGACATAGGATTGATTTTATTTCCGTTATTATTTTAGTTAGTTGGTTTGTGGGAATTTTCCCTGTTTCATTTTTTATTATTGTAAGCAACTGATAAATATGGGTGGCCATCTATGTAAGAACCACTTATTATTTGAATTGAATAAGAATTTTCACAAAGAGATACTACTCTGTTTCTTTTTTTTTACTTGTGGATTCGAGTGTTCCCAGGAATAGGGACGGTGTTCCTTGTTCTTTGTTTGTTTTAAAGAATTTCCTCTACGCCACCTTGCCTTTGTTCCAGGGGTATTTTTGATTTTTCCATGACACCAGTTGACGTTAGCATATTTTTTAGAGGTATTCTTGTATTTTTTGCATATTTTTAGAGGTATTGACACGATACAAATACTATTTACCCCTTGCTTAAGCCTATGAATAGTTACCGAACTAGGGGTAATATCGTTCTTTTACTAGTGAATGTACAATGCAATAACAAAAAACAGGTAAAAAAAAACAAAACATTGCTAGTAAGGGTCTTCCATGGATTTCACAATTTCAAAAAATGTGTTAATACGACTCTACCCCCTGATAAGACAAAAGTAAAGAAATGTCTGTAGGGATGTACGGGTAATTTGCTCTATTTTTTTTATCTGAGGGCACTATTGGTGCGTCATCGGGATACATCAGAGCTTTTTTCCATCATGCCCTCTGACGGTGGCACATGCAGTCTCATACGGTGTCCAAAAATGTTAACAAGACAACTTAGAGGATTCATCGCCATGTCCTCTACCCACTAGAGTGGTGCTTGGAAACTCATGATTACTAGAGAGGCGATAGTGGTTGGTTGAACTTTTTTGTACCTATTTCTCTCTCCTCCTTGTCATCATACACGACAGTCCCCTGGGTTTATGGTAGATTCATTTTCATCCTTTATCTTTTGATTATAGTGTATTCTCCTGATTTTTGTAATAGAAGTTCGATTGGTTTCAATTTAGTCTTTAATTGAAATTGATGTTATATTTGTTGCATTTCGGTCCTTATTCTTTTAATTTTTGGTTTTGTATTAAATCCTAAATCTTTTTGTTATAACAATTTGTATTATTTTCAATTTTCTCCTGCAATTGAAATTAATTCTAAATTATATTTTCATTTCGTTCCCTATTCTTTCAATTTTGGTTTTGATTTTAAATCCTTTAATATGTTTGGTATAGAAACTTTAATTATTGTCAATTGGATCCTTCAATTGAAATCATATTTTATTTTTATTTCGGCACATACACTTTTAAATATTTTTTTTAGTATTTATATTGTTAAGCATTAATCCCTATTATTGTAAATTTTCATGTGTGTATGTTTTTTTGTTTTACTTTTGAATTCTTTGTTATCTTCTCTTTTGTTGGGGTTGTATTTTTTTATTTAGTCTATAAATTTTAATTTGTGTTAGTAATCATTTGAAAAATCATATCTTTTGAAAATAAAATTAAATTTACAGCTAATAATATTGATTTTTCTTTTGTCATTTATTTTATTTTTTTGCTTACCCTTTTTTTTATATTTTTAGTTTTTTTATTCTTCAAGGTTAATGCTTTTTTATTATTTATGAAATAAGAGTAAGAATTATTTTTTAAATTTTCTCTTTTGTTGGAGTTGCTTATTTTTTTGTTTCGGCCCTTAAATCTTAATTTCTGTTAGTGATCATTTAAATTTAAAACAATTTTTTAAAGCTTATAATTTTTTGTCATTTATTAGATTTTTTTATTCTCCTTTTGTTATAATGTTGAGATTTTTTATTCTTCCAAATAATTTTTTTATTTGTTATGCAATAATGTTAATAATTAATTTATATGTGTTTTTCAAAAAACCTTTAAGGCTAATAATATTTATTTTGTTTTGTCATTAATTTATTTTTTACATACACTTTTGTTATATTTTTTATTTTCTTGATTCATCAAGATAACTTTGGGTCACGATCAGGGTTAGAACAACCACAATCAACATTAACCACTATACAGCACAGAAAAGGCCTCAAATGGTACTTAAAATGTGAAACCCGAGAAGAAAGTATACATAGATGTAAGAGATTTAAAAAAAAACAAATATAGGTGGATATAATTAAGATGTTGTTATTATACAAAATTTAGGAAAAGAAAAAGCAAAAAAAAAAAACGGGGACTATAAATACCCCTCTCTTTTCAGCCATGTCCAGCGGAAACAAAGGAAAGAGGGGAGGGAGAATTTCGAAATTCATCCCACAAAAATCAAGAGTAAACACCCAAAAAAATTGTAAACCCATACAAGCCTTGGATTTCTAAAGTGGAAGAGCACGATTGGGTGGAGAAGTAACAAGAGAAAGTGAAGAAATTGGAGAAGAAAGGAGGAAGAGTGGCTGGGTATTTTCAAGGAGAAGAAGGCTAGGATTCCTCCAAAAATTGTTAGATCCCATCCAAGAAGAACTACGGGTGAAGGGCAACAACAACAACAATATGGTAACGCAAGTCGAACATGTTGAAATTCACGGATTAAAGCAACTATGCACCTAAAAGCGGAATTGGTTCAAATACAATAATTATAGCAATTCTAAAATCAATTACTTGAAAGTAAAGAGATAAGGGAAAGAGATTGCTAACTCGGGTTTTTAACGTGGTTCGGCAAGCCTACGTCCACGACTCAAGTACCAACCCGTACTTGAGTATTGTACTCTCTTACTAAACCAAGTAACAAGATTACAATTTCCGCTTGATGAATCCACACCAAGACTTTACACCACTTGAAGATATGCCCTCTTCAAGATTTTCCTTTCCCACTTGAAGATGTACCCTCTTCAAGATTTTTCCTTGGTGATGTTCCCTCACCAATACCAAGAGTTTTATACTCAACTCTCAAGAGTTTCACAATGGTTGTTTTTGTAAAACAACAATACACTCTTAATAGTGTGGATATTACAAATGAAGATCTATGATCTCTTTCTCTCACTTAATAGCACTTAGGATATTTGAAGGTGTTTAAGTGTAGTGAGAATGAGAAATACTCTTTGTGTTAAGATATGAAGATTTAAACACAAATATGAGTATTAATGAGGAAAGATGATATGAAGGTGTTTATGCACTTCTAATTGCCTCAATATATGATATGAAAGTTCTGTGTGTTTAGTTTTGCAATTAAGAGGCCTATTTATAAGTTTCTAAAAGAAACTAGCCGTTTCTAGCCGTTTTAGTGCAACTGCCATATCAAGCGGTCGACCGGTTCATAACGGACAAAACCAAGCGGTCGACCGGTTCACAACGGATAAAATAATTTGTCTTCCAAGCGGTCGACCGGTTCACAACGGATACCTAAAGCGGTCGACCGGTTCATGCAGAAATCTATTTTGACAAATTATCTTTTCTGAATTTCTTGAACCGATTGATTATGACTTAAACCTTTTAATCATCAAATCCTTTTAATGCATGCACTGTGAAGTGTGTGAGTTCATTTTAATTTGTGCTATCAAGGTAGAAATAGAGATTTACATAAAGCACTAAAATGAACACTAATTCTAAGTCTTCACTTGCTTGCATCTTGGACTTCTTGGAGTGATTTCTTCTTGAACTCCATTTTGCTTGTTGATGTATTCTTTGAATAAAACCTGTTTATAGCTTAATCTCATCCAAGCATATTATTAGCCCATTTTCTTTTTATTGTTATCATCAAAATATATAAAGCATACAAAGTATGACATTATATGTCAACAATCTCCCCCTTTTTGATGATGACAATAAATAAAACACTTAGATAAAAAATGAGTCTCCCCCTATATTTTGTAATCCAATATATAAGAGACATTGAACATTTTTAGCAATTTAATCTAAGTAAAAATATCATATGCAATCTCAAGAAAAATCCATTTTCTCCCCCTAAATATATGCATATATATTTTTCATATTCTCCTATTTTTCTCCCCCATTATTGATGCATTTGATATTTTCATCATATCTCTCCCCCTTTGGCATCAACAAAAGGAAATTAACATTTTAGATAAATAAAGACATAATATCTAATAATAATAAATATCCAAAATGAACTTATTTCTACCAAAGAATTCAAGGGGTGGTTCCTTTTGGAACCCAAATCATTTTAACATTCTTATTTTTCTTCATAGGACATGCATAAACCAAATGTCCTAATTTTCTACAATAATTACATGTTTGATTTGGATCATAAGAATGTTTAGCTTTAACAAAATAATTCTTTAAGTATTTTTGATTTATCTTAGGTTTATAACCTAATCCTCCTTTGTTAAACACACTTCTTTGGCTTGAAAGTATTTTCTCAAAAATTTCTGAGCCTTGTGTGAATTTTGAGATAATTACATTTAACTCATCAACTTTTTCTTTTAAAGATTTATTATCTTCTTCAAGTTGATTAGTTTTACTACTCTTGTCATTTAAATCATATACTTTCTTTTCTAATAATTCATTTTCCTCAATTAAGCATATATGATTTCTTTTGAGAGTACTATATTTAGAACCTAACTTCTTATATTCTACATACAAATTTTCAAGTTGTTCATGTAATTCAATATAGGAAGGGTCAGATTCATCATCCGAAGATTGTACCTCATTTTCGCTTTCAATTGCCATGAAGCACATGTTAGCCACATGTTCTTCTTCATCACTCGAGCTTGAGTTCGAATCATCGCTCCATGTCGCTTTCAAAGCTCTCTTTTGAAAGCAATTTCTCTTCTTCATTTGAAGATGGGGACAGTCGGGTTTGATATGCCCCAACTTGTTGCATTTATAGCACCTTGGAGTTTCTTTACTTGAATCTCCCTCCTTTTTGTATTTCGAGAACTTTCTCTTGTCATTTTTCCTTTTAAGAAAGTTTGAAGCTGTCTTGTGATTGATGCTACATCTTCTTCAAGATCGTCATTACTGTCTTCATCATCATCATTTTCCTCGCTTTCGATTCGATGAGCAGTTTTAAATGCCAAATTTTTCTTTGGCCTTTCTTCTTGATCTTGATTATCCATAGATATCTCATGTGTCATTAGAGAACCGATGAGCTCCTCTAATGGAAGTTTTGTGAGATCTTTAGCTTCTCGTATAGCTGTCACTTTAGCTTCCCAAGCTTTTGGTAGAGATCTGAGAATCTTACTTACGATATCTGCATTTGAGTAAGTTCTACCAAGAGCATGTAAACTATTTGTTATGCTAGTCATACGAGTAAACATGCTTGTTATGGATTCATGTTGCAACATTTTAAATAACTCATATTGATGAACTAACATATCAATTTTTGATTCTTTTACTTGGTTAGTTCCTTCATGAGTTACTTCCAAAGCATGCCATATATCCCTAGCATTTTTACATGAAGATATTCTATTAAATTCACTTCTATTTAATGCACAATATAAAATATTCATTGCTCTAGCATCCATAGAAAGTAATCTTTTATCTAGGTCACTATATTCTATCATGCTTTTTGGAATCTCAATACCATTTACAATTTTGAGTGGTCTATGAGGTCCATTTTCAATAGAAAGCCATAAATTAAAATCTATAGATTGAAGATATATTGACATTCTAGCTTTCCAATAGGCATAATCATCACCATCAAAAAATGGTGGTCTAGAAGTTGAAGCACCTTCATTTCGGAGATTATTGCATATAGTTGCCATTCTACTCAAAGTCTAAGCAAACTTAATAAATGAGAACTAAGCTCTGATACCAATTGTTGAAATTCACGGATTAAAGCAACTATGCACCTAAAAGCGGAATTGGTGCAAATACAATAATTATAGCAATTCTAAAATCAATTACTTGAAAGTAAAGAGATAAGGGAAAGAGATTGCTAACTCGGGTTTTTAACGTGGTTCGGCAAGCCTACGTCCACGACTCAAGTACCAACCCGTACTTGAGTATTGTACTCTCTTACTAAACCAAGTAACAAGATTACAATTTCCGCTTGATGAATCCACACCAAGACTTTACACCACTTGAAGATATGCCCTCTTCAAGATTTTCCTTTCCCACTTGAAGATGTACCCTCTTCAAGATTTTTCCTTGGTGATGTTCCCTCACCAATACCAAGAGTTTTATACTCAACTCTCAAGAGTTTCACAATGGTTGTTTTTGTAAAACAACAATACACTCTTAATAGTGTGGATATTACAAATGAAGATCTATGATCTCTTTCTCTCACTTAATAGCACTTAGGATATTTGAAGGTGTTTAAGTGTAGTGAGAATGAGAAATACTCTTTGTGTTAAGATATGAAGATTTAAACACAAATATGAGTATTAATGAGGAAAGATGATATGAAGGTGTTTATGCACTTCTAATTGCCTCAATATATGATATGAAAGTTCTGTGTGTTTAGTTTTGCAATTAAGAGGCCTATTTATAAGTTTCTAAAAGAAACTAGCCGTTTCTAGCCGTTTTAGTGCAACTGCCATATCAAGTGGTCGACCGGTTCATAACGGACAAAACCAAGCGGTCAACTGGTTCACAACGGATAAAATAATTTGTCTTCCAAGCGGTCGACCGGTTCACAACGGATACCTAAAGCGGTCGACCGGTTCATGCAGAAATCTATTTTGACAAATTATCTTTTCTGAATTTCTTGAACCGATTGATTATGACTTAAACCTTTTAATCATCAAATCCTTTTAATGCATGCACTGTGAAGTGTGTGAGTTCATTTTAATTTGTGCTATCAAGGTAGAAATAGAGATTTACATAAAGCACTAAAATGAACACTTATTCTAAGTCTTCACTTGCTTTGAGAATGAGAAATACTCTTTGTGTTAAGATATGAAGATTTAAACACAAATATGAGTATTAATGAGGAAAGATGATATGAAGGTGTTTATGCACTTCTAATTGCCTCAATATATGATATGAAAGTTCTGTGTATTTAGTTTTGCAATTAAGAGGCCTATTTATAAGTTTCTAAAAGAAACTAGCCGTTTCTAGCCGTTTTAGTGCAACTGCCATATCAAGCGGTCGACCGGTTCATAACGGACAAAACCAAGCGGTCGACCGGTTCACAACGGATAAAATAATTTGTCTTCCAAGCGGTCGACCGGTTCACAACGGATACCTAAAGCGGTCGACCGGTTCATGCAGAAATCTATTTTGACAAATTATCTTTTCTGAATTTCTTGAACCGATTGATTATGACTTAAACCTTTTAATCATCAAATCCTTTTAATGCATGCACTGTGAAGTGTGTGAGTTCATTTTAATTTGTGCTATCAAGGTAGAAATAGAGATTTACATAAAGCACTAAAATGAACACTTATTCTAAGTCTTCACTTGCTTTGAGAATGAGAAATACTCTTTGTGTTAAGATATGAAGATTTAAACACAAATATGAGTATTAATGAGGAAAGATGATATGAAGGTGTTTATGCACTTCTAATTGCCTCAATATATGATATGAAAGTTCTGTGTATTTAGTTTTGCAATTAAGAGGCCTATTTATAAGTTTCTAAAAGAAACTAGCCGTTTCTAGCCGTTTTAGTGCAACTGCCATATCAAGCGGTCGACCGGTTCATAACGGACAAAACCAAGCGGTCGACCGGTTCACAACAGATAAAATAATTTGTCTTCCAAGCGGTCGACCGGTTCACAACGGATACCTAAAGCGGTCGACCGGTTCATGCAGAAATCTATTTTGACAAATTATCTTTTCTGAATTTCTTGAACCGATTGATTATGACTTAAACCTTTTAATCATCAAATCCTTTTAATGCATGCACTGTGAAGTGTGTGAGTTCATTTTAATTTGTGCTATCAAGGTAGAAATAGAGATTTACATAAAGCACTAAAATGAACACTTATTCTAAGTCTTCACTTGCTTGCATCTTGGACTTCTTGGAGTGATTTCTTCTTGAACTCCATTTTGCTTGTTGATGTATTCTTTGAATAAAACCTGTTTATAGCTTAATCTCATCCAAGCATATTATTAGCCCATTTTCTTTTTTTTGTTATCATCAAAATATATAAAGCATACAAAGTATGACATTATATGTCAACAGAACATTCATAGCAGGTAGGTACTTGGTACCTATATTCTCTTTATATAATATTACTTACTTTACCAGTTATTGAACTATAAGATATAATTTTGGTGCTTATTGGTGAGGAAAAGGAAACAGGTAAAGGAAAGTTTAGGGGATGAAAATATATATATATGTGTGTGTGTGTGTGTGTGTGTGTGTTTGTGTGTAAAAGAAACAAGCTAGTGTGTAAAGGAAAGTTAATGATATCGGCGGGTGACGTCGATATCGGCATAATCGGCATAATGTATAAACTTGATTAACTATTCAATTTCGGAATAGTTAATGATATCGGCGGGTGACGTCGATATCGGCATGGTGTATAAACTTGATTAACTATTCGATTTCGGAATAGTTAATGATATCGACGGGTGACGTCGATATCGGCATGGTGTATAAACTTGATTAACTATTCGATTTCGGAATAGTTAATGATATCGGCGGGTGACGTCGATATCGGCATGGTGTATAAACTTGATTAACTATTCGATTTCGGAATAGTTAATGATATCGGCGGGTGACGTCGATATCGGCATGATGTATAAACTTGATTAACTATTCCATTTCGGAATAGTTAATGATATCGGCGGGTGACGTCGATATCGGCATGATTTATAAACTTGATTTACTATTCGATTTCGGAATAGTTAATGATATCGGCAAGTTACATCGATATCGACATGATTTATAATTTGATTAACTATTCGGTTTCAGAATAGTTAAAGATATCGGCGGGTGACGTCGATATCGACATAATGTATAAACTTGATCTACTATTCAATTTATAAATAGTAAGTTGATATCGATAGGTGACATCGATATCGACAAAATTTATTAGCCTTCTGAGATGAAAGCTAATGATATCAAGAATCTTTGACATTTGCATACGCTAAAACCTCCTAAAGAAATAACGGGACAAGGATGAACTACTTTGGTTTTGTTTTAAAATATATATAAATAATGATACCCACGGTTAGGTTCATGTCAATATTTTCATGAAATTGATTAGTTGATTTCAGGATGGATAACTAGAGATACTATTGGAGGTCATTAGTGTCGACTATAGTCTCTTCGATGTGAAAAGGGGAAAAGAAGTAGTCAAAAAGAAATAAATCTTTTTTTTATAGCATTAAAAGAGTGCATATGGTTGTGTTTAGAATCTCATATGATTAAAATTGTTCCACTCATATGAAAAATTTATGTTTTGCAGGTTATTCTCATTCTCGTCAAGAATAGATTTTAAGTCTTAATTCTTTTTTGTAAAATAGAAACTTAGAAAGTGATGGTGACATGTAAATTGTATGGAATAGTATATTTGTAAATTTTTTTTTCTGTAAGATTAAATGTATCAATCTACGCTCAGGATATTATGATGTCCAATTTTTGTTTCAAAATATGAGAAAGATGCAACATATTTTTTTTACGAAAAATATGGTAAGAAAAACCTTGGAATCCAGCCGTATGCACGAAAACAACACTTTTTTTTTTTTTTTGATTTTCTCTTTCAAATGCAATTTTTATATATATTTTTAATGCAACACACACACCCATTCTCTTTTTCATTATTTTTTTGTTACATCATACACATTGCATAACAATTTAAAACAAGCACATAAAAGAAATAACAATTTAAAACAAACACATAAATACACATTACAAGAAATAAAAATAATAACAATTTAAAACAACCACATAAATATCTAAAAATTACAAAATAAACCTCCTCGGGAGCACTGTTGGTAGTGGAAGCAGTGCAGGGCACTAGTGGCGCATTAGCTCACGTACCACCGTCACTGGTGGCACGCGCCGCCGCCGGTGAAGATGCAAGATAGGTGCGTGTGGCTCAACCACTTCTCTTCTTTCTCTCACCGGTGGTGACGTTCATAGTGACCTGCAAACACAAACACAACAACACACACAATCAATGTTTTGGCTTCTTGAATCTCAAAATTTTTCCTCTCCTTCAAATGGCAGGTGGACTGCTGTGGAGGCTGGTGTGGTCGAACTAAGCATAATTTCCATTCTCTTTTTTCACCAAAGGATCACAATTCTTTTTGTCACCAGCTAGTTCAGAA
Source organism: Salix exigua (assembly GCA_032356905.1). NCBI lineage: Eukaryota > Viridiplantae > Streptophyta > Magnoliopsida > Malpighiales > Salicaceae > Salix > Salix exigua. The sequence goes on from JAVHLS010000067.1 coordinate 22,582, forward strand.
ATAACAATTAGAGAGAGAGAGAGAGAGGATGATGGTAATTTAATTACGCAAAAAAAACCCTCATAAAGTCATGCCAAAAAAAAAACATGACCAAGCAAATAAAGAAATATAACTCGCCTTTATTTTCATTAGCAAGCTTATCAGCAGGCCCTAGAAAACCATATTCCTATCAGCTAACAAGGTTATATGTGTGTTTGTTTTTGCAGTTTAATATATTTGTTAAAGTATTATTTAAGGAGTTGTAGATGACATCTCTTATATTGATGTACAAAAGATTCAAAAAAAGAGAGAATAGATAGAAAAAAAGATCTCAATAACATAGAAATGCAAGTGACCTTAGCATCCAGTAAAATAGTGAGGACGTTTGATAAGAAAGTGGACTACTAATTCAAAAACATAACATAATGCAACATAAGAAAATTGAAGGATGCAAAGGCAACAAACAAAAATAAGATGCTTTATTTCAAAATTTCCAAATTCCTGATCTTTCAAGATAATCATTCAACTTAAATGCTTCATGAAAGCTGCTATATATGGACACTAATATCTCAGTTCATAATTTGATTAAAGCAACCCAAACTTTACAGTACAAATCAGCTTTGTCATGTAAAATAAATAGCGGCAAGAAGTTTTCTGGATTGCAAGTTAAATTGAGGAAATAGAGATTTCACCGGCTAATAAACAATCATCATTAGCAGCAAGATAGCAATATATAAATATATCAATCAAAGAGAGAAATGAAAGATTAACCTCAGTTGCATCATTTATGCAGCATAGCTCTTACCACGTTAACCTTTGTTATCAGCTTGTAACCAAAATAATATTGAAAAAATACTGTCTACCAGTATTCTTTCTGCCAATCCTTGAGATCAATGGAGTAAAGGGTCCAGAAATCTATCCAGTTCTGCCAAAGGTTAGCAAAAAACAGTTTGGACAATTGAATCGGATGATGATGTCCCAACCAATTAGCAATAAATTCAAAAGATTACTAGACGGAGTGCATGGATCTGAATGCCATCCAGTTAAAGGATTTTCAACTCGGTAGTTCTTTTGATTACCTAAACCAACCTGAATACAAACATGTAAAATTTCCTTTTCTAATGATGAATTACAAAAAAGAAGGGCGGGGTATAAATGGAGAAATACCAAAAGATGGTCAGCAACAAACTTTTTGTACTCACCGACGAGCATTGAATTCATGCCAATCAAAGCACATGGTATGGCCTCGCAGACAAACCTGGTCTCAATCCCCACTGCTTCACAAACATTATGATAAACTTTTTGCCAATGAAGTTGCCTCTGCAACAATCTATGAACAACAAGAACATAAATGTCCCCTGTAAATGCTATTTCCATGATATTAGGAACGCTAGAACATTTGTACATCTAGCTGCGTCTCAAGAATTAAAGAAGGCAAACGGAGTTGAAATGCAGTCCCTCATCTCTAGAAAGTAATTCATTCATAGAATGTCAAACCTGTCCATCAAGCCTTTGTTTTTAAGCCAAAAAATGGTGCAGAAGATTAGACAACAAATATACAAACATCTTAAAGTGCAATATGAAAGCCATAAGAGGAAAAAGAAAAGAGATGAAATATCATAAATAACATGTTAACAGTCTAATGGTTGTAATATTTAAGGAACATTACATTCCCGGGAAAAAGATTCCTTCAATACAAGCAAAAGCAACAAGTCTCTCTACAAAAAGCATGGAACTGAAAATGGAGAGGAGAAATTATTGAAAGCATGTGTTCCAACAAGCACACGGGATCAAACAATAATTCTAATCTTCTTTGCAAAGTTTTTATATATTGTTTTAAAAGAATCAAAGAAGAATGATGTTACCGCTGGAGCCAATCCAGTGCCACTTTGCTTTCTTAGCCATACAAAGAATTTTAGCAATAGCAGTGAGCACACGCTCAAACCGTAATTCTAATCCTCTTTGCAAGTTTTTATATATTGTTTTAAAAGTATCCAAGAAGAATGATGTTACCTCACGGATCCAACCCGATGCTTACTTTGCTTTCTTAGCCATACAATGAATGTTTTCAGTAGCATTGAACACCCGATGCTTCTCCCTTGAGTCTTTGAAGTCCTCTGAAGATGAGAGGAAACAAATTTCCAAATCAAGGTGTTTGTAAGGCACCATAACAGAAAAGGTCCACTAACTTAACTCACAAAGCTCTATCAGAATTGATATTCTCTATTTTCATTTGAAATCCATAGAATGCCCGCCCCTGAGACAATGAAAATGTCTTATTATTAGACAGCCAAATTGGAATAATTGAAAGCTGATTATTCTAAATGCACCACAAAGAATCAACTTAAAATTAACATGAACTGGTCACAAATCGTCAAAAGCAGTATTGGGAGCTTGAACTCAACACATGATAAACAACTTGAAGCCAATATGACAACTAAAATGAGATACAAATACAAGTAGAGCATGAATACACCTGTAACTAAATTTTAAAAAGGTAACAAATGTTCTTTGGAGCTTAGCCAAGAAATTCATCTCTGGAATTTCAACATCATTTAGAAGTCCTGCAACCAAATTTCCCAATACAAATTCAATAGATGCAGCAAAAAATGCCAGCACATGGCTTAAATCATAATTCAAAAGGCATCTATTTGATATTTGTAATTTAAATCATATTTCAAATATCGAATCAGACCAAATTAGTAACTAAACCTCATAGTTGAAACAACATTGGTGAAAGCATGAACAACACTACCCAAAGGGTAAAGTCTTTGCAGAAAGACAAGATAAAGAGCAAACTGTATAAAATCATTGCCTTAAAACATCATATTCCCTTGAAAGAAAATAACATAGACTAAGATATATAATATAAAACTTCCCTTGATAATATTGATGGTAAAATGAAGTTCATGATATCCTGGGATAGAGAAAAATAAGGAATCACAGACACAGCATCAAACCAAGCTAAAAAAATTGAAAGGAGAAATTGCTAACTTCTTGTGTACAAGAGGGAAAGAATGCAGCTTAGACCAATCAGAACTCCTTCCACACTCAAACATATCGTGTCAATAATCTAAACCGCTCGCACACTGTAGGAGTCCTTTTCAAAGACAACACACCCAAAGAACTCAACAAACAACATGGAAAATGACAAACCTTTTCTTTCAAAATTTAACAGGACTTCCCTATTAGTTATTTTCAACATGGAAACTCAGCCTCTATTCGCAGAAGACATTTTCCAAGTAATAGGATGCTGCATTGTCCTATTAAGCTGACAAGCAATTTCTTTCCTTTAGGAACTGAGTGGACAGGAAGGTACTTCACACAGATAAAAACAACTATTGAATGGATGGCAGATAGGTTTGTGATGAAATGGTAAGGAATGTGTGGCATTCCTCTTGCTAATTCAGTGTATACAAAGTCCCAGAATCCATGCCATTGAAACCTTACTGTGCACCTTAAACTCATATCGTTTCTTGGTACCATAATGCCACACGTACATGATGATAAACAAAATGCTAATGCAATCATGAGAGGAACCCAGCCACCTTGATTGACCTTCCAGTGCACAGAAGAAAAGTAAGTACCCTCCACTACCAGTGATAAACCCGTGAATATCAGGACAAGAATCCAATGGCAACGCAATGTTAATAGCATGGCTAAAATCATAACAAATGTGGTCACCAGCATCACTATGACGACCACAGTCCCTGTTATGACATGATTATATACTGAGTATTTATCAATTTTTTAACCAAAGATATAAACGATCTAATTAACTTCATAATATATGAACATACCAGAAGCACTTCCAACTTGGTTTGATTCTTAAAACCAGCTGTACCAATGCAGAGAATCTTAAGGATCCAATTAATGTCTGGAATATATATGTGGCTTAGAAACCTTTTTGATGAATGTACAATTTCGCTGTTTGTCATTAACACATGTACTCTCAAATTTCCTACAGATTTAGGTGTAAATACTCACAACGAATGATTAAATTGTTCTCTGTTCCCATTGCTTTCTATCCATACAAGCACCATTTCGTTGACGAGTTTTTCTAGCTTCCATACACTATTGATGACAAAAATCATGTTCACATATTATTTGATGTTCCTAATTTTCTTTCTCATTTCCATGACTTTCCAGTCCACATGATCGAGCACCCTAGGAAACACAGAAATGGAGGAATCATTGCAAACCTGGAACAGAGCTGCAAAATGCATCAACTACGTGACATGTGTTCTGCATGAGGTAGGCAGCTTCTCCGGAATGGGCAAAAAGTAGTGATGTAGCGGAAGCTAGATCGAGAAAGACCTGTAAACAATGGTTGAGAGCAACCTACTAAAAACTCCGTTGATTTGATCACAAATACCGGAGGGTTTAGGCTTCAATTTGTAGAATTGTGTCGAATTCTGAAATTGGATTAAAATTAGAGAAGAAAACTCTCAAATTTATTCATCAAAAAAAAAACCTCCTTGCCTCCCGGCATACATCCAATTTAAAGGAGAAAACAAATCCTACAGCTAATCGGATTCTTTGGGAAGAAAACGATCTAAAAGGAAACTGAATCAAAACAGGAAAATGGAATTAAAACAAATACCACATCTAAGGAGAATCCTGATCACTTCCAGAATTGGAATGATTTGAATTCCGCTCCTAATCTTACTCCTTCATAAATTAAATTGTTTCCAATCTTGTCCCTCCATATGATCTACTGCCACTTGGATGGTTTCGATTCCCACTTCTCTAAATAGTCTAACGCCAGTTGGTCCACTGCTGCATCATTCTCCCCAAGTTGGAGAAAATTCGACCTCGAATTTGTTGCGGTGTCCTCATCAGATGAATCCCCATGAAAAGGTATCAGATGCTTGACATTAAAGACATCATGAGTTCGAATATGGCTGGGAAGTTTCAGGCGATAGGCATTTGGATTAATTTTCTCCACTATTTCTAGTGGTCCTACCTTCTTAGCAGCCAGTTTATTATACTCTCCCACTGCAAACCTGTCCTTTGTGAGGACCGCCCACACAAAATCGCCCACCTCAAACTCCAAGTGACGCTTCTTTTTATCGGCAGCCAATTTGTATTTCTCCACTGATTGCAACAAATTTTCCTGCACCTGCTTATGAACCTCTTGTAATCCTTGAACGAAATCTTCAGCTTTCCCATGAGCTCTGGTCTTGCTAGGTAGAGGGATGAGGTCAATGGGGCTTCGCAACACCAGTGAATATACAACCTGAAAAGGACTGAAACCGGTGCTCATGTTGACAGCATGGTTATGAGCAAATTCAGCTTGACTCAGCTTCAAATCCCAGGACCGAACATTGTCTCCCACCAGACATCTCAGTAAATCTCCAAGTGATCGGTTCACCACTTCCGTCTGTCCGTCCGTTTGTGGGTGGTATGCACTACTAAAATCAAGCCGTGTGTTGACCCTCCTCCAAAGACACCGCTAGAAGTGACTGAGGAAGCGAGTGTCTCGATGCGAAACAATTGGCGTTGGTAATCCATGAAGACGATAGATCTCGCGGAAGAACAAGCGGGCTATTTTGGCAGCGTCAGTAGTTTTTGCACGGGATGAAATGAACCATCTTGGAAAATCGGTCAACCACCACATAGATGGAATCACATCCTCGTTGGGTTCAGGCGAGTCCCAAAACAAAATCCATGCTCAAGTCGATCCAGGGTTGAGTAGGAATCGGTAAGGGCCTGTACAAACCAGCATTTGTGGCCTTTCCTTTGGATACTTGGCAAATCTGGCAACGTTCCACATACTTCTCCACTTCTTTTCTAATTGTTGGCCAAAAGTATGATGCTTTGACCAACTGAAGAGTGCGATCTCTTCCTATGTGTCCCTCTCCATGCAATTCCCTAATACTTGGCAAACTACACTCAGGAATACATAGTTGATTTCCCCGAAATAGGAACCCATCTACTAATACAAATTCTGAATTTCTGCCCTCTCGGACAGTAGTCATGATTTCTGCAAAGTGAGGGTCTGAATCAAGCAATTCTCTAAATGAATTAAAACCTGGGATCTGGACATTCATTGTGGACAACAGATTGTTTCGTCGGCTCAAAGCATCAGCCACTCGGTTTGTCACACCTGCTTTGTGCTTTAGGACAATTGTAAATTGTTGAAGGTATGCTGACCATGAAGCATGTCGGGCAGAAATTTTCTCTTGATTGTGGAGATGCCTCAATGAATCATGATCGGTGAAGAGAATGAATTCACGGTGAAATAAGTAATGTCGCCAATGTTTCACTGCTTGGACCACGGCATAGAATTCCATGTCATAGGTGCTATAACGTGCGCGAGATCCTGATAATTTCTCACTGAAATATGCCACTGGTTTCCCCCCTGGCTCAAGACAGCTCCTATTCCCACCTTGGACGCATCACTATGCAACTCAAACGGTTGGGAAAAATCAGGAAGAATGAGTATAGGGGTTGTTGTCAATTTCTCTTTGATTTGCCGAAAACCTTCTTCAGCTTCGGTTGTCCACTGAAATTTGGCTCCTTTCATGCATTCTGTGATAGGTGCCATTATGCTACTAAAATGTGGAATGAACCGTCGGTAGAATGACGCCAATCCATGGAAACTTCGCACTTCCGTCACTGTTTTTGGTCGTGGCCATTGTCTCACGGCCACTATCTTGGACTCGTCGACTTGTAGACCTTCCCCCGAAATAATAAATCCCAAAAATAACACCTTAAGTGTCATAAAAACACACTTCTTTGCTGCCACAATAAATTTTTCTCTTCGCAACACATCTAATACTTCTCGGATGTGCTGACAATGTAATTCAGGATTTGCACTGTATATTAAGATATCATCGAAGTAAACGACAACAAACTTACCGATGAACGGTCGGAGGGCTTGGTTCATCACCCTCATAAAAGTGCTAGGTGCGTTCGACAAACCGAAGGGCATGACTAACCATTCGTATAATCCCTCTCGCGTTTTAAACGCTGTTTTCCATTCATCCCCGGGTCGGATACGAATCTGGTGATAACCACTCTTCAGGTCCAATTTGGTGAACACATGCGCACCACTCAATTGATCTAGCAAATCATCTAATCTCGGTATGGGGAAGCGATATCTTACTGTGATTTTATTGATGGCGCGACTGTCGACGCACATCCTCCAGGTTCCGTCTTTCTTAGGGATTAATAACGCGGGAACAGCACATGGACTCAAACTTTCCCGAATGTGCCCCTTTGACTGTAACTCCTCTACCTGCCGTCGTAACTCTTCATGCTCCGTGGGACTCATTCTGTAATGTGGTTTGTTCGGCAACATCGCTCCTGGTTCTAGGTCGATATGATGTTGTATGTCGCGTAGAGGGGGTAGTCCCGGAGGTAAATCCTCCTGAAACACATCAGCGAACTCCAAAATCAGAGGAGCTGCTGCACTAGGAACCTCCATATCAGCCTGCGTTTCCTTCCCCAATAACACAAACACAGTTTCCGCTTCCTTTACTTCCTGTGCAAATTTTGCATATGATAACGAGGTTGGTATTATCTCTCGTACTTGTCACCTTCTCGATGGGTTTTCCGGTAGTAGCACAATTCTTTTGCCATTGAAAACAAATGAGTAGGTATTTTTGAACCCGTCATGAAACACTCGCCTGTCATATTGCCACGGCCTCCCTAGTAACAGGTGACATGCATCCATGTCCACCACATCACACCACATCTGATCCTTGTAGTTGGTTCCCATGGAGAAAGCCATTAGTGCCCGCTGTGATACCGTCACCTCTCCCCCTTTTTGCAGCCATGCTAACCTATATGGTTTTGGATGTTTTTCCGTCTTCACCCCCAATTTTTTTACCGCTTCGGTTGATACAATATTCTCACAACTCCCCCCGTCTATGACATATCGGCACACCTTACCAAGGATGGTACAAGTGGATTGGAAAATATTATTTCGAAGCCACTCCTCTTCTTCCGTTCTTGGTGCCAAGCAAGTGCGTCGCACCATCAACATTGTTCCAGTGTCACCATCTACTAACTCTTCATTGGCCCCTTCCTCTCCTGGCTGTGTTTCTTCAACCATCTCTTCATCCTCCTCATTAAATTCTGCCGGGTCAACAAATAAGACCTTTTTTGCTGGCTTGGGGCACTCGGACAGCCTGTGGCCTGTTTCCCCACACCCAAAACAACGAAAGCCACCTGTTGTTCGTGGAGTTTGATTGTTAACTGTGGGGATGTGTGGCATGGTACTGTTGTTGGTGTTGATTCGCCCCCCAGAATTTTCACCCAAACTACTGCCCCCAGTGGTCCTATTTCGGTTAATCAATCCACCTCCAAAACCCGAAAATGGTCCACTCCCAGATTTTCTTGCGAGCGTCTTCTCCAATTGTAAAGCTCTCGATGCGCTTGATTCTCGTCACAGGGTCAAATAAATTCACCATGTCTAAAATTTGTGGACGCAACCCTCCACAGTAGTGTGACACCAATTGGTCTTGTGACTCCTCTATATCATTCCGCACCAACAATTCATAGAACTCAGTTGTGTATTCATCGACAGACCTTGTGCCTTGCCGTAGATTCTGCAATCTCTGGTACATTAATCTTGCAAAATTGTGAGGTAGAAATTCCGCTCGCAATTTTCGCTTCATTTTCTCCCGATCAACAATTTTTGGTTTGCCGTGCGATTCCTAGTCAATTTGCATTGCTTGCCACCAAGCCGCGGCTCTTCCCCGAAATCGTGTGGCTACTAATGCCACCCTCTCATTCGCAGGAACTCTTTTGAATTCCAAAATGTCCTCAGTGACACCGAGCCACTCCAGAAACTCCTCTGGCTGCATGCTTCCACGAAATTCTGGAACCTCAGTCCGCATCCACGACTCCCATCTTCTAAAATCTTCAACCTCGTCATCGACCCGTCACCGACTCATCGGTGCTCTCATCCACGACATGGTCGTGGATCCCCTTCCACTTCGTCACTGCTTGAATCAGGATTTAACGCCTGATACTGATTTTGGTTGGCCCTTGCCGCCGCGAGTTGCGCTGTCAATTGCTCCACCTGTTGCTCCAATTGTGCCATACGGTCACGTTCGATGGCCACGTCTACTGGAATCTGGGCTGGTCGTCGTCTAGGAGGCATGCTGAGATTGTCCTGAACGAACCGCGCTCTGATACCAACTGATGTAGCGGAAGCTAGATCGAGAAAGACCTCTAAACAATGGTTGAGAGCAACCTACTAAAAACTCCGTTGATTTGATCACAAATACCGGAGGGTTTAGGCTTCAATTTGTAGAATTGTGTCGAATTCTGAAATTGGATTAAAATTAGAGAAGAAAACTCTCAAATTTATTCATCAAAAAAAAAAACCTCCTTGCCTCCCGGCTTACATCCAATTTAAAGGAGAAAACAAATCCTACAGCTAATCGGATTCTTTGGGAAGAAAACGATCTAAAAGGAAACTGAATCAAAACAGGAAAATGGAATTAAAACAAATACCACATCTAAGGAGAATCCTGATCACTTCCGAGTGGAATGATTTGAATTCCGCTCCTAATCTTACTCCTTCATAAATTAAATTGTTTCCAATCTCGTCCCTCCATATGATCTACTGCCACTTGGATGGTTTCGATTCCCACTTCTCTAAATAGTCTAACGCCAGTTGGTCCACTGCTGCATCAAGTAGGCAGGGAAAAACAACTGTTGTGGAAGCAATCTGTATAGATGGTACAGGAAAATGAGAAAGGTCGGCAAACAGGGCCTCGGTTCCTGTGATATTTCAGGACAAATCAATTCACAAGTTTATTGCACACAAGTTTGATTAATGTCAAAACGGTTAAAAAGTATGAAAACAAAAATAAATGAAGCAAAAATTTAGAGTTCACCTGTTATGCTATGCATGATACCTCCGAGGGACAGCCAACTATCTCTCCCTCCCCTTCTGAAATAACGATATATGTACACTGGTGAAATGACTTTCAGAACACCCGTATCATATTTACAAATATTTCCAAATGGATTGGATGAATCCATTTATGTTGAATCGGCTGAAAGATTACATACACCCGTATCTTTTCTCGGCTGAAGGATTACATACACCCGTATCTTTTCCACATCGATTCTCAATCGAAGGCACAATGATCAGGTTAACTACAGCAGGGTAAGCCAACAACATTTCCATTCTCTTTTTCACCAAAGGATCACAATTCGTTTGTCACCGACTAGTTCGAAATAACAGATATCTACACCTTCTCCACTTTGTATTTAAGCTTAAATACCTCGATAAGATGGTTTTTACTCATTTCATTGTAAAGCTGTCCAGGCAATTGCAAGGCATCGAGAGCAGGGTCCTTTAACCATTGCTCTCGACTCCTTACACCTAGCTCTCAATGTTTTAGCTCTCTAGCCGCTTCATCAATACATGCGGTATCATAAAATCTAGATCTTGTGTGCCCTCCTGCAATCCCTGTGTTTGTGATGTTGACAATAACTTTTAAACATTTGAAAAGAGCAACTTGCCTGTGCTTATACTCCTGAATTTCTACAATTAGAGAGAGAGAGAGAGAGAGGATGATGGTGATTTAATTACACAAATAAAAATCTCATAAAGTCATACAAAAAAAACACGACCAAGCAAATAAAGAAATATAACTCGCCTGTATTTTCATTAGCAAGCTTATCAGCAGGCCCCAGAAAACCATATTCCCATCAGCTAACTTGGATCATCCCTTTCCAGCATCAACTTCAGCCAGATTCCCATTGGCTTTGGGAATGGGGAAATTAGCAGCAGATCATAAAGGCATGGTTCCTATCAACAGCTAACTCATGGATTTTCTGACTGATTTCGACATTTATGGAACATGAAAGTGTTTCAAAGAAGTACTAATCCCAAAAATTTAGCACATACTACAAAATACATAATCACAATATTTAGCACTCATGAATGAGAATAAAAAAACAGTGCCCTAAAAGAGACTGATTGCAAAATTGAACTGAATCTTTTAATTTGTTAACTAACTTATTTCCTTCAAATAATTGTAAGAATCCAGATATAGGGAGAGAGATAGAACAGGAATTTCCAGCTCGGAAGCGAGAGATAGTAAGGTGCTCAAGAACAAACCCACAGCTCCATACAGCAAAACATGTGAGTCCCATTCTCAAAACTAAAAAAAAAAAAAAAACCCATTATCATTGCCATTTCATTACAAGGAACGTAGTGAGGCTCAAATTCATGTTTTATCACAACAATTACCTAGAGGGATCATAATAAGAAAGATCATAGATTACCTAGAGGGATTGAATAACACCATTTCAAAGAACAGCTAATTGCCACTTCAAAATAAGCAGTCAATTTGTTCCTTAAAAATAACCTGCCGTAAATTTCCCACCAAATGTCATTGTTGCATTACCTTCAGTTTTATAGGAAAAGAGAGAAAAAGATAATGAAAAAACAACAACAGTATTGAAACGCTAACCCTATTCACAGGATGAAAGAATTCTACAATAATCAGAACAAAAAAAAACTGCAATGATAAAAGATTTTAGTTCCTACACTTGCACCATAAAAGGCGGCTCCACTCATTGAATTTGTAATAATAAGTTCTATTACAGCGCACAGAAGATTTTTACTCAGGCCAGAACTCCATGGGGATTTATACAAAGAAATAATTTTCACAGCTTGATCAGTAAATTTAAAAACGGGACTGAAAATCTCAGATCTATAACTTACAGTGATGAAGTCCCACATGGCTACAGGAAAAAGAAAACATGTCGCAGAAGTTATGGTTATTGCATTAAGCCTCCTTTTAAGTTGATTCTGACAACAAGCAATGGCCAGAATTAATATTAGAGTTTCACATAATGCCTGGAGGAAAACGGCAATTAAGAGAGAACAATGTTTAGTTGCAATCATTTGCTAACAGGAAACCAAACAATAAAGTAAATGAATGAATTTTAACACCTTGAGTGAAACACGACGTCCCTTCTTAAAGCTGATAAGATTCCAGCAAGAATTTCTCCCATTACCCAAAACTTCCTCTGTCTGATCCTCAGTAGTAGGGCTGTCTTTGAATGGTATTTCCCATTAAGTCAAAACAAGCTTGAAGAATTCTCACAGTAAGAAAACGAGAGGAATAAAACCCAAACAAGGAAACTGATGCTAGTAAATCAATAAAACTCATTATTACAAATTCAATGAGAAAAATTGGAACTACACAAGGATATAAAAAGGGGAATATGTGGCCATGGAACAAAAGAAAAGTAAGTACCCTCCACTACCATTGATAAACCCGTGAATATCAGGACAAAAATCCAATGGCAACGCCATTTTAATAGCATGACTAAAATCATAAGCAATGTGGTCACCAGCATCACTATGACGACTAACATGAAATAATATACAGAGTATTTATCAAATTTTTTACCAAAGATATAAACGATCTGATTAACTTCATAATATATGAACATACCAGAAGCATTTCCAATTTGGCTTTGATTCTTCAAACCAGTTGCCACACCAACGCAGAGAATCATAAGGATCCAATTAATGTCCGAACGATATCTGAGGCTTAGAAACCTTTACGATGAATGTACAATTTTAACTCGTGGAAAACAGCCAAGTGCAAGGGCCTCCTTGATTAATGAAAAAGTTGCACAAACGGTCGCTTGGCTTGCAACATCAGAAGCTGCAGTTGCCACTAGAAGTATTGGCCAATAAATGCAATCTGCAGAATGATAAATGTTACCGGTTTTAAATTATAAAAATGCCACCAACCATATTTGACAAAATTCCGTAAATTTTCACAGAAAAAGAAAATTATATGTGAATACAAACAGGAAAAGATGTTTTTTGGATTAATAACTACATCATACTATCAGAGACTGCTTTCTGGCGATTTTGATACACAAAGTGCTAGACCCATTCATTTGTTCAATTGGTCAATTACTAAAGAGGAAAGGATAAAAACAAACATTTTAAAACAATTTTGTTAATAAACAGAGCCTGCCCCATTAAACCTCTTACAAAATTTATAAGAATTACTTCTCTAAGAATTTTGAAGAAAATGTACCTTTGCTGTTTGTCATTAACACATGTACTCTCAATTTTCCTACAGATTTAGGTGTAAATACTCACAGCAATGATTAATTTTTAATCAGGCTAGAGCTCCATGGGGATTTAAACAAAAAAATAATTTTCAAAGCTTGATACAGCAAAATTAAAAATGGGACTCAAAATCTCAGATCTATACTCACAGTGATGAAGTCCCACATGGCTACAGGAAAAAGAAAACATGTCGCAGAAGTTATGGTTATTGCATTGAGCCTCCTTTTAAGTTGATTCCGACAACAAGGAATGGCCAGGAATAATATTAGAGTTTCACATAATGCCCGGAGGAAAAAGGCAGTTAAGAGAACAATGGTTAGTTGCAATCATTTGCCAACAGGAAACCAAACAATAATGTAAATGGATGAATTTTAACACCTTGAGTGAAACACGGCGTGCAATAACCCTTCTTAAAGCTGATAAGATTCCAGCAAGAATTGGAACTACCATTTCTCCCATACCATTCCTCTGTCTCATCCTCATGAGTAGGGTCTGTCTTTGAATGGTATTTCCCATTAAGTCAAAACAAACTTGAAGAATTCTCACAGTAAGAAAAAGAGAGGAATAAAACCCAAACAAGGAAACTGATGCTAGGAAATCACTAAAACTTATTATTACAAATTGAATGAGAAAAATTAGAGCTACACAAGGATATAAAGAGGGGAATATGTGGCCATGGCAGAGAAGAAAAGTAAGTACCCTCCACTGCCATTGATAAACCCGTGAATATCAGGACAAGAATCCAATGGCAACGCCATAGTGATAGCATGGCTAAAATCATAAGCAATGTGGTTACCAGCATCACTGAATACAGACCAAACAACAAACCAAACCACAAAAGGAAGAGCAGAATAAATAAATAAAAAGTCAGTCAGCAGAGTAAATGGAAGCAAACCTTTGAAGTATAACTCATCTCAGTTAAAATATATATGAAGAGTAAATCATATGAATTGAACTAAAAGGCTAGCTGAGTAAAAGAAAGATTACTTCGTTGAAAACTAATCTAGTTATCAGAGTTTAGAAGCACTATACTTCGATGCTCTTACAAACTGACACCAAAACAGCTTCAAAACATAAAGTTATTCAATAGAATATGATACTTTCTATTAAGTATAGCGATCGCGACTCGTAAGAACCCAAGAAAAAATATGCAACATGTTCAAAAATGCACTCGATCGGAAAAGTTTTAGATGCCATCGACTTAGCAAAAGAAAATGAGTCGCCACACAAGAATGAAAATAACACCATGTAAAACATAAATGGTATTTACTGAATGAGTCGAGGAGGAAATCACCTTTTACGAGCAATGTAAGGACCTATACATGACGCCTAAATTGGACCAGACCTAAATGGTAATCACAAAATTTTATTCAGTTTTGATAAGCCAATGCATGAACAATGCCGACTACAACTCATAGAAGCATATATACGAGAAAGAAATAGATCGCATAGAGTTACATATAACCTGTGCATAAATATAAATGTATGTCCAGGAACCTTCTAGCTATAACCTGCAAATCAATAGAAATGTAGGTGACCTTAGCGTCCAGTAAAATAGTGAGGTAAGAAACAATCGTTTGATGAGAGAGTGTCGACTTCTATTTCAAAAACATAACATAATGCAACATAAGAAAATTAAAGGATGCAAAGGCAGCAAACAAAACATTATTTAGCTACAAGAAGTTTACTCAATTACAAGGAAAATACATGATTCAAGTTTCCCACATCCCTAAGCTTTCAAGATAATGTTTCAACTTAACTGCTTCATGAAAGTTGCTGTATAGACACTAATCTCTCAATTCTCACATTGATTAAACCAACCAAAATTTTACTGTAAAAAACTCTGTCATGTAAAATAAATAGCTAGAAGAAGTTTACTCAATTTCAAGGCAAATACAAAAAGTAGAGCTTTCATCGTCTATCAAACAAATCATCACTAGCAACAAGATATAAGTATATCAATCAAAATATTGTCTAATCGTATTGTTTCTGCCAATCCTTGAGATCTATAGAATAAAGGGTCAAGAAATCAATCCATGGAATATACAGGGGACAGAACAAAGTATTTCTTTTCAGATCCAGTAGGTAGACAAGAATTGCCAAACACAGAAAATTAAAGTAACATAAAGAACAAGTGTATACTTAAAATGTATTGGTGGAACTTGCCGCCATGATCATCAATGAAATGAGACTCATATTTTTTACCGTGTTTGATCTCCACATGCTTATATCATCCATAAAGCGAGTTGCATCTCAAGGCAACAACCAAATTCTTCCCACATTATCATTGACAATATACTTAGCCAAAGGAACTAACATTATTGTAAAATTCATTGACATCAACAATTCCATACTTAGCCAAAGGAACTAAGGGGAAAAAAAAATTAATAGTTTCTGCACGCCTTTGCTCTGAATGTCGAAGCAAATGCAGATAACAAATTATTTGCACACAAGTAGACTAGTAAATATAAAAACTCAATCAAGCTAAGGCAATGACTCTCTACAACAAACAAATAAAATTGAACGTGAATGTGCATCTACGTGTACTGGGCATAAA
Source organism: Salix exigua (assembly GCA_032356905.1). Lineage (NCBI taxonomy): Eukaryota > Viridiplantae > Streptophyta > Magnoliopsida > Malpighiales > Salicaceae > Salix > Salix exigua. Next base: position 38,193 of record JAVHLS010000067.1, read on the forward strand.
TTTGTTGGTTGGGTCATAGTTAGACCGGCATGTAAGAAATTTGAGCTACAGATTATTGCAAGTGTTTTTTAAGAAATTTGAGCTCTTTTTAAAAAAAGCTACAGATTAATGCAACATCAGAAAATTGAAGGATGCAAAGGCAACAAACAAAAATAAGTTGCTTTATTTCAAATTTTCCAAATTCCTCACCTTTCAAGATAATCATTCAACTTAAATGCTTCATGAAAGTTGCTATATATGGACACTAATATCTTAGTTCACAATTTGATTAAAGCAACCCAAACTTTACAGTACAAATCAGCTTTGTCATGTAAAATAAATAGCGGCAAGGGGTTTTCTGGAATGCAAGTTAAATTGAGGAAGTAGAGATTTCACCGGCTAATAAACAATCATCATTAGCAGCAACATAGCAATATATAAATATATCAATCAAAAGAGAGAGATGAAAGATTGACCTCAGTTGCATCATTTATGCAGCATAACTCTTACCACCTTAATACCTTTGTTATCAGCTTGTAACCAAAATAAAATTGAAAAAATACTGTCTATCAGTATTCTTTCTGCCAATCCTTGAGATCTATGGAATAAAGGGTCCAGAAATCTATCCAGTGGAATGTGGAAGCTTCATAAACCTAACCAAATAAGAGATGTTCAGCTAATTACCACACTGGAAACCGAATTTGCCTTTGTCTTATCCTGCACATGAAGAAAAAAGGTCAAATCAAAATAAAAGGAGAAAAATTCAAGAAATGAAATAGTAATAGAAGCTATCTTACCACAAAGGAAACCTGAAATGTGCCTATACATATACGTGCATACACAATGAAAACAAATTCAGTTAGTGTAAATTTTGAATAGATGGTATTTACTAACACGTATAGAAGGAAATCGCCTCTCTTACGAGCATCATGAAGACCCATGCATGACCCTTGAATTTCACATGCCTGAATAGAAATCACAAGAGTTTTTTTAGTTTTCAGTAATCTAATGCATCAACAGTCTGCCAATTACAACAACTCATAGAAATATATAACAATAACTAAAATTCTATACCTTTAACCTCCTTTGAGAAAACAAAGAACAGGATCCAGAACATCTAAATGGACACATCTAACACTGTTAGAAAAAATATTGTATACTTGAGAGAAATAGATCCCAAAGAGTTACATATAACCTGTTGATAAATATAAATGTGATGTCATCTATTTTGATTCCAAGACTCTTCTAGCTATCACCTGCACATCAGCGAGAGTGGCAAATCAAGGCAACAACCAAATTCTTCCCACATTATCATTGACAATATACTGCAATCAATATGGAAATAAATTTGGTACTAATTTTAGTTTTTATACTTGCACCATAAAAGGGGGTCCACTGTTAGATGCTTCTTTAAAAAAACGAAAAGCTAAGACTGCATAGCCCACGAAAAACCCTTCATCTATACATAGATCTTCTCCCCGTATACCTTTCCACTGCCCATTTATATGAAGATTATGCATATTAGCATAGCTTCCACTTTTAGACATGATTAATGCATGTATATCTAGAAATATAAAATCACCACACATGACAGGAGAATCTTTGCATAGAAACCCCCCTTTTACCTTTTCTATTAGAACCAATTTCAATCCCGAATCCATGATATCCTGGGATAGAAAAAAAAGAAAAAGGAATCACAGACAAAGCACACTATTAAAGAAGTAATATTTCTTCAGCTTGCATAGAACGAATTCCCTCTACGCAAAAAGGAAGTAACGTTGGAGCTTGCTTCACCTTCATCATATGCTGGCATGATCGCTTTTGGATCTTTCTTCAGCTTGCATAGAACGAATTCGCTCTACGCAAAAAGGAAACAAACAAAAAGGTTGATGACATAATTGAAACTCTCTCTATTAATATAAGGATTTAACAAAGAAGAAGAAGAAGAAGAAGCGAATGCTAAAATCTGCGAAGAGTTCATATAAGAAAACTTCTCGGAAACTAAAACAGGGGACAAGACTACTTCAAGTCTTACAAGTGATGATTATTTTAGTTGGTTGATTGGTGATCAGCTGGTCTCATCCCAACTTAAGAAATGCAGAAATGGTACGTACCTGGTTATGGAAGCTAAAAGTTGGATGGTACTCGTGCATGATCCAATTGGTCCTGACCCCGTTAGGAACGTTCCCCTTGTGGAAAACCAGAGTCTTCTTGGTAGCAATATGCTCCTTGGTGGCTTTAGCTATGACTATACGATCCTTGCCTGTGACTTTCCAGAATCCACCTTCAGTTTTCCTATTAGCCTGGTGACTATTCGCGTACTTGTAACTGCGAGGACTAAAGAAATATAGTAAAGTTCTGATAAGTAAAAAAGGAAAAACATTGCACAATATTAAAAACCAATAGACCAAGGGAACGGAAATAAGAAAAAAGAAAAAAAGAGTCAAAGACAGGTAATAACAATACAGAAAAAGAAGATTTTACAAACCAGAAAACAGAGCAGCATAACAGAAGACAGATTAAGTTGTATCTCCAAGTCAAAGAGGAAAGTCATGAGAGAACCAAGAGTATGGACAAATAAACATTACCCAGCACGACTCTTTTCACGAAAGACTTCCCTAACCAGCAGTTGATTGATAAAGAAATATATTTATTGAGATAACAAGATAATCCTAGAATGAGAACAAAAAGATTCTAAAATACCAGAACCACAGAACAGCATTCGGAAACAGCATACAACAAAGTGCAAACATACACACACTTAATACACGTTACAAGCAAAAACACACCCCACATGTCATCTGAAAATAAACAAACTAATTGGTTAATGTTAGAAAAAGAACGCATACCTCAATGTTACAAGTGTTTCAAAGAAGTACTGATCCCAAAAATTTAGCACATACTACCAAACCGGAACATGTGAGTCCCTTTCTCAGAACTAAACAAAAAAAAAACCATTGTCATTGCCCATTTCATTACAAGGAACGCAGTGAGGCTCAAATTCTTGTTTTATGACAACATCATAAGAATAAAATCTAAAAAGTGATGGCTGCAATAAAAGGCATTTTGTGCAAAACAAATTACCTTGAGGGATCACAATAAGAAAAACAGAGAGTAGAGGTATTGGATACACCATTTCAAAGAACACCGAATTGCCTCTTGAAAATAACCAGCGAATTTGTTCCTTAAAAATAACATGTCGTAGATCAATCAATTCGAGAAAACCCATTGCATAGCCTTCCATTTCACAGGAAAGAAAATGAGAAAGCGATAACTGAACAGAAACTCAATCCCTATTCTTAGGGAGAAGAAATACCACACTTGATGAAAACCCAAGAAATCGGATGGATCTTTCAATGGCGAACCAAAAAGAGAAAACCAAGATCCTGAAAATTGAATTGCTGATTATATATATATATATATAAGAGGTCCACGGCATCGAAACAGTAATCTTTAATTACAAGGAAAATAGAGAGGAGCAACGAGATAAGTGAATACCGTTTGGTAGGCGTTCAGTGAGAGAAGGGGGAAGGGGGAAGGCGTTCAAAAATTATTCGACTAGAGCCCGCCCGTATTCTTGGACCGAAATTTCCCATGGAGGATCTGAAACACTACTAAACTTGGGGCAAACTGCCATACAAAAAGCACAAAAGAAAGAAAGAAAGAAAGAAAGAAAGAAGAAGACAGGAGAAGGAGGAGAAGAGAGAAGTGATTTTAGTAGAAGAAGTCCAAGTGATATTTCTCATATATATAACGGTGGGGTGATATTTGTTTCTGTGTAACGGTCGGGTGATAGTTTGTTTGTGTGCCCTGCGTGATTGGGAATTTTAAAAGCGTGATATTCTTCCCGCCAAAAATAAAAACAACCCCCTCAATCCGATGTATCCTCCAGGTGGCACGCGCTCTAGCTCTTCGTGTAATCGAAACACTCTATCTTTTATTTTAGTTGAAAGTAATCTCTGCCTAGTTTTCACTTGCGAAGCAGATTGACGTGTGTATTCTCCACGTAGGCATGGCTATCTGCTAAACATGAATCAATATCGTTTTCAGACAAGTTGTTCATGTTCCACATTAATTTCTAAACTGGAATAACTCTGCTCACATCTACCAGCAGAAAAATAACGGTCAACACAATCGTTTGAATTTTTTGTTGAAAAAAATAAATCACAACCATTCACACAATTTTTAAATCAACAATTGGTTGGGTTTTATTTTCTTTTCTTTTCAAATAAAAATTATAACAAAGATCACTACAAATCATTTCTTCCCTTGAAATGCACACCAGCATTGTTGCCCACCCTCTGCAAGTTCTTTTGATCCAGTATCGCGACAGCCGCAAAATCAGTGTTTTTAGTACAGATTGCGAGGGATTTATTCAACCTTAAATCTACAGTAAGAAAACACTATTATGATGAATCAAAAACACTATTAAATTAATTTCAAGAAAAAAATTAAAAATACAAATTAAATTTTCTCAAAAGCGGTTTGGAAGAAGCGAATTGCGACACCGGTAAAATCAATTTTTAGTGCAAATTGCGTGGGATTTATCTTGCCTTAAATTTACAGTAAAAAAACACTATTATGATGAATCAAAAACACTATTTAATTAATTTATAGAAAAAAATTAAATCTCAAAAGTGTTTTTGAAGAAGGGAATTGTGACAGCGGGAAAATCAGTTTTCTTAGTGCAACCTCTAAAAGATTTATCCAACCTTAAACCTATGATAAAAAAAAATGGTGTTGTTGGTTTTGTGAAAAGAAACAAAATATAATCCAACGCAGCAATCAAGTAACAAAACTACTGTGACGTTTTCGGATCCATCCCCTGTTTTTTTTTTCAACGAGTCTAATTAACTTTCCTTATTTCAAATTGGTCTTTGATTATCCCGATAAATCCTCGACACATTAAATCGAGCCTTTGGAATAAGAATCCATCTCGCGACATGATTCTCTACTTTTACACTACACATTCAAACAAGAATATTTTGAGTTTCTTCCCACCAAAACAAAAACAACCTAGCTAACTCTTCGTGTAATCAAAACACTCTATCTTTTATTATAATTAAAAATATCTCTGTCTAGTTTTCACGTTATGAAGCAGATTGAAGCATATTTGAAAATATTTTTTATTAGAACAACATCGTGACAGCCGCAAAATCAGTTTTTTTAGTGTAGATTGCGAGGGATTTATCCAACCTTAAATCTACAGTAAGAAAAACACTATTAAATTAATTTCAACAAAAAAATATTAAATGTTCATTCATGTTCCATCATAGTAGTTGTTGAAATTCACGGATTAAAGCAACTATGCACCTAAAGGCGGAATTGATGCAAATACAATAAATAATGCAATCTTAAAATTAATTACTTGAAAGTAAAGAGATAAGGGAAAGAGATTGCTAACTCGGTTTTTAACGTGGTTCGGCAAGCCTACGTCCACGACTCAAGTACCAACCCGTACTTGAGTATTGTACTCTTTTACTAATCCAAGTAACAAGATTACAATTTCCGCTTGATGAATCCACACCAAGACTTTACACCACTTGAAGATATGCCCTCTTCAAGATTTTCCCTTTCCACTTGAAGATGTCCCCTCTTCAAGATTTTCCTTTTCCACTTGAAGATGTCCCCTCTTCAAGATTTTTCCTTGGTGATGTTCCCTCACCAATACCAAGAGTTTTATACTCAACTCTCAAGAGTTTCACAATGGTTGTTTTAGTAAAACAACAATACACTCTTAATAGTGTGGATATTACAAATGAAGATCTATGATCTCTTTCTCTCACTTAATAGCACTTAGGATATTTGAAGGTGTTTAAGTGTAGTGAGAATGAGAAATACTCTTTGTGTTAGGATATGAAGATTTAAACACAAATATGAGTATTAATGAGGATTGATGATATGAAGGTGTTTATGCACTTCTAATTTCCTCAATATAAGATATGAAAGTTCTCTGTCTTTAGTTTTGCAATTAAGAGGCCTATTTATAAGTTTCTAAAAGAAACTAGCCGTTTTAGTGCAACTGCCATATCAAGAGGTCGACCGGTTCACAACGGACAAAACCAAGCGGTCGACCGGTTCACAACGGATAAAACAATTTGTCTTCCAAGCGGTCGACCGGTTCACAACGGATACCTCAAGCGGTCGACCGGTTCATGCAGAAATCTATTTTGACAAATTATCTTTTCTGAATTTCTTGAACCGATTGATTATGACTTAAACCTTTTAATCCTCAAATCTTTTTAATGCATGCACTGTGAAGTGTGTGAGTTCATTTTAATTTGTGCTATCAAGGTAGAAATAGAGATTTACATAAAGCACTAAAATGAACACTTATTCTAAGTCTTCACTTGCTTGCATCTTGGACTTCTTGGAGTGATTTCTTCTTGAACTCCATTATGCTTGTTGATGAATTCTTTGAATAAAACCTGTTTATAGCTTAATCTCATCCAAGCATATTATTAGCCTATTTTCTTTTTATTGTTATCATCAAAATATATAAAAGCATACAAAGTATGACATTATATGTCAACAGTAGTGCCATTAAATTAAATGTTTTTTCAGGATTTTTTTATTATTTTTTTATTATAGTAGATCAAAATCATATGAAAACAGCTAAAAACAGATAATCGCTTGACCCTCTTGTTTTCTCCAAAGTTCAATTTTGTCCTTTATCTTATGATGACTCTGATTTTATTGCGATTTCCCTCAATTTCAACCAATTGACATGGTAAAAAAATAAATCTCATCTTTGAACATTCCAAACTTCTCAATTTAACCCAAATTAGGCTCTCAAACTTAACTTTCCACCAATTAAGCCTTGAATAAAATGAATTTGACACATTTAAAGTATAATTAAGTCCTTGCACTTAATTAAATCCTTCAACCGGACCCTAAATTCATTCTTAAACATAATTAAACTTTATAAATGGGTTATGACAGGATACGGTACTATTTTCAATATTCATAGTGACCTTAATACTAGGTGGCGACTCCAGATATTTATAGTTGTAATTTTGCGACTATAAAACACCCCTCACTTTCACCACATACCGTTGTCTCCCACAAATCCCAGAGGATGGTGTTGCGCGAAGCGCAAAAAAATCGTAGTCGCGACATAGACCATGTAACTAATAAGTTGCTTAGAACCCCGAATTAAAAAACCTAGTGCTCAAAAACAACTGTATCATTATAAGATTACTAGATGTCTAGTAGCTTTTTCTGCAAGAAAGGATTTGGTTCGTAGATGATCAACTCTTGAAAACAATTATGGAGGGAGAGTGTTGATATTGAAGAGGGTGGAGACTATCCAAGGAAAAGAATTAGGGGCATTTTAAAATCTATTTTTGTCCATAAATCTTAATGACAATAAGTAATCCATAATAATTTTTGGTATCTCTTCTAACCATTTTTTCATTTGAAAAGAAAAAGAAAATAGCTTCTCTTCAATTGAGTTTTGTTGTGAGGTCCACAAGCTTACACTAAAGTTCATACAATGATAAATTGTGTTTGAGAAAAGAGTGCAAGTCACCGCTATCTCAAATACCCTTGGAGTTTTAGAAAAATTATTGTGATCTTTTCCGATGCAGCCCTTGTTTTTTTTCAAGAAGACTAATTAACTTTCCAAATTTTAAATTTATGTTTGATTATCCTGATAAACCTCAAAACATTAAATTGGGTCTTTGAAATAGGAATCCTTCTCGCGACATGATTCTCTACTTTTACACTACACATTCAAACAAGAATATCTTGAGTTTCTGATATCAAAATCTGATGATTCAGAAACCCAAATTCATTTATACGTATAGGACTACAATTTTCATGAAGAATTAAAAGTGGGAATAATCATTTGGAAGAACAGAAACTGCTTGCAATCTACTTGGTCAAAAGGATCTCATGTCTAATTTAGAAACAAACAATGCCAAGCACCCTCATTTGATTGAGAGTCTGACATAAGAATAGTGGGATCTATGACCCAATAAAGGTTCAGATCAATTCTTTAACATGTCATAAATGACAAAATATAGTTGGGATGGTCCCATATTGCAGAATTCCAAATCTAAAGTTGGTTGCTTATGATGCTTTATTAATTACAACAATACTATCATGAGTTAATTTCTGGTGATTACGAACGTGTACAAGGCATTTCTGCCAGAACAAATAGCTGAGCGAGAGGAGGAGATCAGTCATCGTCGGGTCTTAAAAATACATGAACATTAATTTATACATTCAGGAAAAAAATTCTTCTCAAAAGCGGTTTTGAAGAAGAGAATTGTGACACCGGTAAAATCAATTTCTAGTGCAAATTGCGTTGGATTTATCTTACCTTTAATTTACAGTAAAAAAACACTATTATGATGAATCAAAAACACTATTATGATGAATCAAAAACACTATTAAATTAATTTATATAAAAAAATAAAAAATAAAAATTAATTTTTCTAAAAAGCGTTTTTGAAGAAGAGAATTGTGACAACGGAAAAATCAGTTTTCTTTGTGCAAACTTTGAGGGATTTATCCAACCTTAAACCTATGATAAAAAAAATGGTGTTGTTGGTTTTGTGAACAGAAACAAAATATAATGAAACGCAGCAATCAAGTAACAAAATTACTGTGACGTTTCGGATCCATCCCCTGTTTTTTTTTCAACGAGTCTAATTAACTTTCCTTATTTCAAATTGGTCTTTGATTATCCCGATAAATCCTCGACACATTATATCGATCCTTTGGAATAAGAATCCTTCTCGCGACATGATGGCGACATGATTCTCTACTTTTACACTACACATTCAAACACGAATATTTTGAGTTTCTTCCCATCAAAACAAAAACAACCTGGCTAACTCTTCGTGTAATCAAAACACTCTATCTTTTGTTATAATTAAAAATATCTCTGTCTAGTTTTCACCTTATGAAGCATACTGAAGCATATTGAAAATAGTTTTTTTAGTAGAACAGCATCGCGACAGCCGCAAAATCAGTTTTTTTTATTGTAGATTGCGAGGGATTTATCCAACCTTAAATCTATAGTAAGAAAAACACTGTTATGATGAATCAAAAACACTATTAAATTAATTTCAAGAAAAAATATTAAATGTTCATTCATGTTCCATCATAGATAATTGCTTGACCCTCTTGTTTTCTCCAAAGTGCAATTTGGTCCTTTATCCTATGATGACTCTGATTTTATTGCGATTTCCCTCAATTTCAACCAATTGACCTGGTAAAAAAATAAATCTCATCTCTGAACATTCCAATCTTCTCAATTTAACCCAAATTAGGCTCTCAAACTTAACTTTCCACCAATAAAGCCTTGGATAAAATAAAATTTGACCCATTTAAAGTATAATTAAGTTCTTGCACTTAATTAAATCCTTCAACCGGATCCTAAATTCATTCCTCAACATAATTAAACTTTATAAATGGGTTGTGACAGGACAAGGTACTATTTTCAATATTCATGAACTAATTTTGAGGACATGAATTCCATTAACCAATCTAATTCCAATATTTGTTCTTTCAGTTGGGCACTAGTTTTATTAACAATGAACTAGTTTCAATGTCAAAAAATACATCAACGTAGTCAAATTATAAAGATAAAATTTTAAAAAAAATCAATTTAAGAATTCCTAAGACTAGAAGTTGATGCTCAACTAGAAGTTGTTGCCCTTTGTTCCCAACGATCTCTCATGTTATAGTAAAAGCATCACATAAATTCCTAAGGTTTTTGTATTTAACTTTTATTTTAAAACCCAATACCAAATATTCAAATCTTAGAGAGAAGGTAAGAGTTTCATTGATGAATAACTTCAATGCTTAAATGACTACTTAATCTAAATACAAAGAGACTATATAGGCTAAACCAAAACAAAAAATATTCTACCCGTAATAAATAATAAAATTATTTAACCTTATTATCCTAATAAGTTCAAACTATCCTAAGAGATTGGTCAAAGTAAAAAAATAACAAAAACAATCATTTTACAAACAAGCAATATTCAAAGCTTACGAGGACAAGACCTACATTGTCAAAAGGATCTCTTGTCTAATTCAGAAACTAACAATGTCATGCACCCCCCCCCCCCATTTGATTGAGAGTCTGACATAAGAATAGTGGGCTCAATGATGCAATAAAGGTTCGAATCAATTCTCCACCATGTCATGAATGACAAAATATAGTTGGGATGGTCACATATTGAACGAAACCAAATCAAAGTTGGTTGCTTATGATGCTTTATTAATTACAATAGTACTATCATGAGTTAATTTCAGGTGATTACGAACGTGAACAAGGCATTTGTGCTAGAAAAAATAGCTGAGGGAGAGAAGATCACTCATCACCGGGTCTTAAATATACATGTACATTAATTTGTACATTCAGGGAAAAAAATCTTATGTCTTTCTTGGGATTTATATTCTAAACAATAGAATGAAAAAACAAACTTACTTAACAATCAATGCTCTTAGTTGGACAAAAACACTTCTAATTACAACATATTTAATCGAGTAAATCTCTTGATCAGACCGGATTTTGTACATAATAGAAACCCAAAACAAAAACATAAAATAAAACTAAAGCCTATTTTCCTGGTAAAAAAACAAACATACAATACTGAGAAAAGATGAGATAATTTATTTTTTTAATAGATTTCTATTCTTGGTTCGTAATTAGAAGAAAAGATTAAAGAGCTCGGAGAAACAATATGCAGACACTCACAAAACCCTATGGATTACAAAAGTGTATTAATGATGTTAACGCTCAATGTGCCTCATCCCTGGTGATGCAAGACAATCCAAAGAAGTAAATGAAGAGAGCATCACAGAATGAATTACCCTGCATGGAAGTCAAGCAAGAATCACGCATGATCACCATGCAAGAAGAAGACCAGCTGGACGCAGGATTACCATGCAAAAGAAGCTAGTTGTATTTTTCCTTTATCACTTTATGTCTTAGTTGACTTAGGATTGATTTTATTTCCTTTATTATTTTAATTAGTTGGTTTGTGGGAATTTTCCCTGTTTCCTTTTTTATTATTGTAAGCAACTGATAAATATGGGTGGCCACCTACGTAAGAACCACTTATGATGTGAATTTAATAAGAATTTTCACACAGAGATACTACTCTGTTTCTTTTTTTTTACTCGTGGATTCGAGTGTTCCCAGGAATAGGGACGGTGTTCCTTGCTCTTTGTTTGTTTTAAAGAATTTCCTCTACGCGAGTTGGTATTAGAGCCTGTCTAATCAACGATTAGATGGCAGACCCAATGAATGCACGAGAAGTCCCAGGGATGATCAAGAAGATGGCAACGTCATACAGGCTGAGTTCAGGACTTTCCAACAAGAAACCCAACAAGCGTTTCAAGCTATACAAGCCACTCTTGCTAGGCTAGGCACTAGAAACCATCAGCGACGTGAAGATGAGAGGAGACAAAATGATTACAGGGGAAGAGATCACCTGGTTCGCGGTTACCAACCGAATCCACGTAGGCAGCCAGCCTACGAGGATGAGCTAAGTGATGAGGAAGAATATGTTGAACGTATATTGAGGCTTAATCGACAGGGCTACCACAATATGGAGGAACGAGGGCATCAGGCGTTCCGAATGAAGATGGATCTCCCGGCTTCAATGGTCGACTCGGATCGAGGGATTCCTTGATTGGCTGGCAGTAGTGGAGAGGTTCTTTCACTACATGGAGATTCCTGAGGACAACAAGGTAAAGCTGGTTGCCTATCGACTAATAGGAGGAGCCTCCGCGTGGTGGGAGCAATTACAGCTCACGAGAATGAGACAACGAAAGGGAATGGTTCAGTCATGGCAGAAGATGAGACGCCTACTGAGATACAGGTACTTACCCCCAGATTACAAGCATAATCTGGAGGTACTGAGATGTGCAAGCATATGTAGAGGAGTTCCACAGGTTATCGTCTCGTAATAACCTATTAGAAACGGATGCACAATAGGTGGCTAGGTTTGTAGGAGGGTTGCGCCTAAACACACAAGACCGGGTCTCCATGCACACCATTTATTCCTTAACAGAAGCCATTAACTTAGCTACAAAAGCTGAGACGCAACTGGAGAGGACAAGAACAGTAGCGAGGCCTCCAATTGACTACTCGCATGGTCCAACATCAAAAGGGAAGTTCCCACATTATTCCACACCATCAATGCCTGTGTCCAACTTTCAAAGAGGATCCAGCAGTGGTAAACCCCACATGGCAACAACCAGACCAGTGCCACCTGAGGCACCACGAAATCCATATTCCAGGACAACTTCAGATGAGTGCTATAGGTGTTGTCAACCAGGCCATCGCTCCAATCAGTGCCCAAAACGAGGAGTGGTGAACTTGATTGAACCAGAAGAGGGATCAGACCGAGAGACAGAAAGATTGGTTGGATAAAGCACGGTACCGAGACCAAAGTAACTGACACTTGCCGAATTCAATTTTCCATTGGGAAGCATTATGTGGACGAAATTATTTGTGATGTTGTAGAGATGGATGCCTGCCACATGATCCTAGGCAGACCATGGCAATTCGACGTGGACGCTACTTACAAGGGCAGGGAGAACGTATATGTCTTCATGAAGGGAGGACAAAAGATAGTACCGGGTCCACTAAAAGAAGACTTTTATTCACTGGAACCGAAAGCACAAGGAAAGCCAATACTGTTGGTTGATGGAAACTCATTTATTACCGAGACCAATAAGGCGAGTGAGGTTTTTGCAGTAGTAGTGGGTGGAGGAGTGGAGGCTGAATCCTCCAGTATACCAGAAGCAATACAACCTCTTCTGATTGAATACCGAGCCATAATACCAGAATAATTACCCGAAGGACTACCTCCAATCCGCGATATTCAGCATCAAATCAATTTGGTTCCAGGAGCCAGCCTACCAAATCGACCACATTATCGGATGAGTTTGAAGGAGGGTCTTATCCTACAAGAATAGGTGGAAGAGCTAATCAGGAAGGGGTTGATCCAAGAGAGCATGAGCCCTTGTGCGGTGCCCGCCTTGTTAGTCCCAAAGAAAGACGATAGCTGGCATATGTGCATAGACAGTCGAGCCATCAATAGGATGACTGTTAAGTATCGTTTTCCCATCCCACGACTAGAAGACATGCTGGACATGTTAGCTGGTTCAAAAATTTTCTCAAAAATTGATCAAAGGAGTGGGTACCATCAAATCAGAATTAGGCCCGAAGACGAGTGGAAAACTGCCTTCAAGACAAAGAAGGGGCTATACGAGTGGTTGGTAATGCTGTTTGGGCTATCCAATGCTCCTAGCACTTTCATGCTGCTTATGAATCAAGTCCTCAAACCGTTCACTAGGGACTTCGTAGTGGTATACTTCGACGACATATTGATCTACAGCCGGTGTGAAGCCGATCACTTTGAGCATTTAAGGAAGGTACTTTCAGTTTTGCAAGACAATAAATTATATGTTAATTTAACCAAGTGCCGATTCTTGACTAGCAGCTTATTGTTCTTGGTATTTATTATGAGTGCTGATGGGATTAAAGTCGATGAAGAAAAGATTCGAGCCATTCGGGAATGGCCCACATCTAAAAATGGCGGGGAAGTCCGTAGCTTCCATGGTTTGGCCACATTCTACCGCCGATTTGTCAAGGACTTTAGCCGCATTGTCGCACCAATCACCGAATGCATGAAGAAGGGGAGGTTCCATTGGGGAGACGAGGCCGAACATAGTTTTGCATTGATTATAGAAAGATTATCATCTGCTCCAGTACTAGCGTTACCTGACTTTGAAAAATTATTTAAAGTGGATTGCGATGCTTTGATCATTGGCATTGGGGCTGTCTTATCCCAAGAAAAGAGACCCATTGCATTTTATAGTGAAAAGTTTAGCGAAGCTCGCCGGAAGTGGTCCACCTATGAGCTGGAGTTATATGCCATCTTTCGAGCCTTGAAAGTGTGGGAACATTACTTGGTGCAAAGGGAGTTTATCCTATTTAGTGACCACCAAGCACTAAAATTCCTTAATAGCCAGAGTAATGTAAATCACATGCATGCTCGTTGGGTCACCGAACGATTCACTTTCACATTGAAGCACAAGTCAGGACAGCTGAATAAGGTGGCTGATGCACTTAGCCGAAGGGTAGCATTGCTCATCACCATGAGAACAGAACTCGTCGGTTTTGAAAGCCTCAAAGAATTGTATGCAGGAGATGAAGATTTTGGCAACATTTGGAGCAAGTGTCAGCAGGGTCTAGCTCATGAAGGGATGCCTATTCATGAGGGGTACTTGTTTCGGGGCAATCAATTATGCATTCCTAGGAGCTCATTACGGGAACAAATTGTGCATGAGCTACATGGAGGTGGCCTGGGAGGACATCTAGGACGGGACAAAACTATGGCACTCGCCGAAGAACGTTACTATTGGCCACAATTTAAGCACGACGTAGGAGGCCATGTCAAGAGATGTCCGATATGCCAAGTAGCCAAAGGTCAAGCACAAAATACGGGCCTATACCCGCCACTACCTGTACCAGCAGGACCTTGGGAGGATCTCTAGATGGATTTCATCCTCGGACTTCCCCCAACACAAAGTGGCGTCGATTCCGTGTTTGTCGTAGTAGACTGGTACTCCAAAATGGCTCATTTTATTGCATGCAAAAAGACCTCGGATGCTGTACATGTGGCCAATTTATTCTTCAAAGAGGTTGTTTGCATTCACGGGGTTCCAAAGTTGATCACCTCGGATCGGGACACCGTTCCAGGTGGTTTACTATCAACCACCAAAACATGCATTAGATTTAGTGCCACTCCCAAAACTCCCAGGAATGAATATCACAGCAGAACATATGGCTGATAGAGTTCTGGCCATTCAGGAAGAAGTTCGCAAAAATCTTGAAGCTGCCAACGCTAAGTACAAAGATGCTGCAGATAAGAAACGACGCCTCAAATTATTCCAAGTAGGGGATCTTGTCATGGTATACCTAAGAAATGGAAGATTCCCAGCAGGCATATCTCAGAAATTAAGTGATAAAAAGTATGGTCCATATCAAATTCTGCAAAAAAATAATGATAATGCTTATCGAGTAAGCCTTCCCGAAGAAATGGCCATCTCTCCCACATTCAACGTTGCTGATTTGTTCGAGTATCATCAACCCGACGAAGCAATTTCCAACATAATCAACTCGAGGACGAGTTCTTTCGAAGAAGGGAGGCGATGCACGGACAATCCAAAGAAGTAAATGAAGAGAGCATCACGGAATGAATTACCCTGCATGGAAGTCATGCAAGAATCACGCATGATCACCATGCAAGAAGAAGACTAGCTGGACGCAGGATTACCATGCAAAAGAAGCCAGTTGTATTTTTCCTCTATCACTTTATGTCTTAGTTGACTTAGGATTGATTTTATTTCCGTTATTATTTTAATTAGTTGGTTTGTGGGAATTTTCCCTGTTTCCTTTTTTATTATTATAAGCAACTGATAAATATGGGTGGCCATCTACGTAAGAACCACTTATTATTTGAATTGAATAAGAATTTTCACAAAGAGATACTACTCTGTTTCTTTTTTTTTTACTCGTGGATTCGAGTGTTCCCAGGAATAGGGACGGTGTTCCTTGTTCTTTGTTTGTTTTAAAGAATTTCCTCTACGCCACCTTGCCTTTGTTCCAGGGGTATTTTTGATTTTTCCATGACACCAGTTGACGTTAGCAGATTTTTTAGAGGTATTCTTGTATTTTTTGCATATTTTTAGAGGTATTGACACGGTACAAATACTATTTACCCCTTGCTTAAGCCTATGAATAGTTACCGAACTAGGGGTAATATCGTTCTTTTACTAGTGAATGTACAATGCAATAACAAAAACACAGGTAAAAAAAAACAAAACATTGCTAGTAAGGGTCTTCCATGGATTTCACAATTTCAAAAAATGTGTTAATACGACTCTACCCCCTGATAAGACAAAAGTAAAGAAATGTCTGTAGGGATGTGCGGGTAATTTGCTCTATTTTTTTATCTGAGGACACTATTGGTGTGTCATCGAGATACATCAGAGCTTTTTTCCATCATGCCCTCTGACGGTGGCACATGCAGTCTCATACGGTGTCCAAAAATGTTGACAAGACAACTTAGAGGATTCATCGCCATGTCCTCTACCCACTAGAGTGGTGCTTGGAAACTCATGATTACTAGAGAGGCGATAGTGGTTGGTTGAACTTTTTTGTACCTATTTCTCTCTCCTCCTTGTCATCATACACGCATGTCCCCAGGTTTATGGTAGATTCATTTTCATCCTTTATCTTTTGATTATAGTGTATTCTCCTGATTTTTGTAATAGAAGTTCCGATTGGTTTCAATTTAGTCTTTAATTGAAATTGATGTTATATTTGTTGCATTTCGGTCCTTATTCTTTTAATTTTTAGTTTTGTATTAAATCCTAAATCTTTTGTTATAACAATTTGTATTATTTTCAATTTTCTCCTGCAATTGAAATTAATTCTAAATTATATTTTCATTTCGTTCCCTATTCTTTCAATTTTGGTTTTGATTTTAAATCCTTTAATATGTTTGGTATAGAAACTTTAATTATTGTCAATTGGATCCTTCAATTGAAATCATATTTTATTTTTATTTCGGCACTTACACTTTTAATTATTCTTTTAAATATTTTTTTTAGTATTTATATTGTTAAGCATTAATCCCTATTATTGTAAATTTTCATGTGTGTATGTTTTTTTGTTTTACTTTTGAATTCTTTGTTATCTTCTCTTTTGTTGGGGTTGTATTTTTTTATTTAGTCTGTAAATTTTAATTTGTGTTAGTAATCATTTGAAAAATCATATCTTTTGAAAATAAAATAAAATTTACAGCTAATAATATTGATTTTTCTTTTGTCATTTATTTTATTTTTTTGCTCACCCTTTTTTTTTTATATTTTTAGTTTTTTTATTCTTCAAGGTTAATGCTTTTTTAAGAATTATTTTTTAAATTTTCTCTTTTGTTGGAGTTGCTTATTTTTTTGTTTCGGCTCTTAAATCTTAATTTCTGTTAGTGATCATTTAAAATTTTTTTCTTCCTTCAGGTCAAACAATTTTTTAAAGCTTATAATTTTTTGTCATTTATTAGATTTTTTTATTCTCCTTTTGTTATAATGTTGAGATTTTTTATTCTTCCAGATAATTTTTTTATTTGTTGTGCAATAATGTTAATAATTAATTTATATGTGTTTTTCAAAAAACCTTTAGGGCTAATAATATTTATTTTGTTTTGTCATTAATTTATTTTTTACATACACTTTTGTTATATTTTTTATTTTCTTGATTCATCAAGATAACTTTGGGTCACGATCAGGGTTAGAACAACCACAATCAACATTAACCACTATACAGCACAGAAAAGGCTTCAAATGGTACTTAAAATGTGAAACCCGAGAAGAAAGTATACATAGATGTAAGAGATTTAAAAAAAACAAATATAGGTAGATATAATTAAGATGTTGTTATTATACAAAATTTAGGAAAAGAAAAAGCAAAAAAAAAAAACGGGGACTATAAATACCCCTCTCTTTTCAGCCATGTCCAGCGGAAACAAAGGAAAGAGGGGAGGGAGAATTTCGAAATTCATCCCATAAAAATCAAGAGTAAACACCCAAAAAAATTGTAAACCCATACAAGCCTTGGATTTCTAAAGTGGAAGAGCACGATTGGGTGGAGAAGTAACAAGAGAAAGTGAAGAAATTGGAGAAGAAAGGAGGAAGAGTGGCTGGGTATTTTCAAGGAGAAGAAGGCTAGGATTCCTCCAAAAATTGTTAGATCCCATCCAAGAAGAACTACGGGTGAAGGGCAACAACAACAACAATATGGTAACGCAAGTCGAACATTCATAGCAGGTAGGTACTTGGTACCTATATTCTCTTTATATAATATTACTTACTTTACCAGTTATTGAACTATAAGATATAATTTTGGTGCTTATTGGTGAGGAAAAGAAAACAGGAAAAGGAAAGTTTAGGGGATGAAAATATATATGTGTGTGTGTGTGTGTGTGTGTGTGTGTGTGTAAAAGAAACAAGCTAGTGTGTAAAGGAAAGTTAATGATATCGGCGGGTGACGTCGATATCGGCATAATCGGCATAATGTATAAATTTGATTAACTATTCAATTTCGGAATAGTTAATGATATCGGCGGGTGACGTCGATATCGGCATAATCGGCATAATGTATAAACTTGATTAACTATTCAATTTCGGAATAGTTAATGATATCGGCGGGTGACGTCGATATCGGCATGGTGTATAAACTTGATTAACTATTCGATTTCGGAATAGTTAATGATATCGGCGGGTGACGTCGATATCGGCATGGTGTATAAACTTGATTAACTATTCGATTTCGGAATAGTTAATGATATCGGCGGGTGACGTCGATATCGGCATGGTGTATAAACTTGATTAACTATTCCATTTCGGAATAGTTAATGATATCGGCGGGTGACGTCGATATCGGCATGATTTATAAACTTGATTTACTATTCGATTTCGGAATAGTTAATGATATCGGCAAGTTACATCGATATCGACATGATTTATAATTTGATTAACTATTCGGTTTCAGAATAGTTAAAGATATCGGCGGGTGACGTCGATATCGACATAATGTATAAACTTGATCTACTATTCAATTTATAAATAGTAAGTTGATATCGATAGGTGACATCGATATCGGCAAAATTTATTAGCCTTCTGAGATGAAAGCTAATGATATCAAGAATCTTTGACATTTGCATACGCTAAAACCTCCTAAAGAAATAACGGGACAAGGATGAACTACTTTGGTTTTGTTTTAAAATATATATAAATAATGATACCCACGGTTAGGTTCATGTCAATATTTTCATGAAATTGATTAGTTGATTTCAGGACGGATAACTAGAGATACTATTGGAGGTCATTAGTGTCGACTATAGTCTCTTCGATGTGAAAAGGGGAAAAGAAGTAGTCAAAAAGAAATAAATCTTTTTTTTATAGCATTAAAAGAGTGCATATGGTTGTGTTTAGAATATCATATGATTTAAATTGTTCCACTCATATGAAAAATTTATGTTTTGCAGGTTATTCTCATTCTCGTCAAGAATAGATTTTAAGTCTTAATTCCTTTTTGTAAAATAGAAACTTAGAAAGTGATGGTGACATGTAAATTGTATGGAATAGTATATTTGTAAATTTTGTTTTCTGTAATATTAAATGTATCAATCTACGCTCAGGATATTAAGAAGTACTAGATTATCTTCAAATATTAAATGTAATATTAGATTCCTTTTTGTAAACTGTGTTATGTTCGATGTATATGTATATATGTATCTATATGTGAAACTTTCATGTACGAATTGGCTCTTTTAATTTTTATCTTTGCTCATTTTCTAGTTTTATGAACTTGTGGGCAGAATATACTGATATTATTTATGCCCAAATACCAACCGATTCTCTTTCTGTTGTTCAAAAGGTTCATGAGCAAAGTAAGCGGGTACAATTTTTAATGAAATTGAGGCCGAATTTGAGATTACTCGCTCAAATTTAATTAACCGAAATCCATTGCCTACCTTGGATGTTTGTTTTGGGGATTTACTGAGGGAAGAACAACGCCTTCTTACACAAGGCAGTCTTAAGCAAGACAATTGTAAACCCCAGGAAATAAATTAAGTGTTAAATTAAAAGAGAAATCAAATAAGTTGAGGGGAGGGTGAAATTGAAATAAATGTAAAGTTTATGACTTATAATATAAGAAGAGAACATGTGGTGTAAAATGTAAATTTAAAAGGAAATGGGGGACTCATTTGTGCACTTAAGGGGAAGTGAACATGTGGTGTAAAATGTAAATTTAAAAGAAAATGGGGGGCTCATTTGTGCACTTAAGGGGGGAGGAGATGAGTTAGAGAGAGTTTGGAGAGAAAAAGATAAGAAGGGGTGGAACTCCGAGACCCATATCTCCTCCGGCCACCGTTGGATCGGTCTGGAATTTGAGTATGTTATGCACCTAACCATTGTCTAAATTCTGACCGGAGGGATTGTCATTATCAGAAGCCGTTTGAGAAATCCAGGCATCTGAAGATTTCTGGAAAAATCCCCTCAAACTCGTCAGATTCTCCAGCTAGTTCCTCCTCCGTCCACCGTTGGATTTCTCTGAACTTTTGGTATGTTGTGCGCCTTACTTGTTACTAAATTTTCACCGGAGGGATTAGCCTGTTATTGCTCTGGTGGAGACGTGTAATCTTTTGAACATTATAACTAAATCTGTTTCTTTGGCCAGTCAGAGCTTCCAGCTAGTTTGCCTTTATTGCACCGTTGGATCAATCTTAAATTTGGTTATGTGGTGCATATGAGGGTTATTCATGTTCTGAACGGTGGAGATGAGAATGGTACACTTCAGCAAGGAGATATTGATGCTTAACAGTAGCTCTCCAGTATAAGGTCAGTCTCCAGTGTACCTCCGATCTTGGTAGATCCAACCGTTGAAAGACCCTGCAATTTGAATATGTTTTATATAATGGGTTTTTCTACATATTAACCGTTGGTATTTGAGAATTGTTGATCGAATTGTGATTTATTGCTATTACAATGTTTCGTTTCGAATCAGGTCTGTTCGGATTTTATTGAATGATTATGTGCTGAAATTTATGGGTTCAATGTGTGATTTTGTTGGGATTTTGTTGATGGATTATATGCTGAAATTTATGCTTATAATGTGTGGTTTGTTAGGATTTTATTGAATGATTATGTGCTGAAATTTATGGGTTCAGTGTGTGTTTTCGGATGGAATTTTGCGGAGGGATTATGTGTTGAATTTTATGGTTTCAATGTGTGATTTTGTTGGAATAAGTATGGTGACGAATGTGAAATTGAAAATAGAAATATATTGATTTTTGTGGACAATGATGTCGCAGGCGGTGTAGTCGGGATTGAAGCATCGTCCAGACAAGAACAACCCAGAAGTAGAGCAGGTAGGTGAATTACACCTCTCTTTTATACCAC
Organism: Salix exigua; assembly: GCA_032356905.1. Classification (NCBI taxonomy): domain Eukaryota; kingdom Viridiplantae; phylum Streptophyta; class Magnoliopsida; order Malpighiales; family Salicaceae; genus Salix; species Salix exigua. The sequence continues at coordinate 59,175 of JAVHLS010000067.1, forward strand.
ACGTAAGAAGTATTTTAAGTTAAATATTATTCAAATGTGATAGAGTTTATATTAGATTGTTGAATGCTTAAATGTGAATGAATGATTGATTAGCTTCGGCTAATGGCATCCCAATGGATGACCGGCATGAATGATTGATTAGCTTCGGCTAATGGCATCCCAATGGATGACCGGCATGAATGATTGATTAGCTTCGGCTAATGGCATCCCAAATGGATGACCGGCATGAATGATTGATTAGCTTCGGCTAATGGCATCCCAAATGGATGACCGGCATGAATGATTGATTAGCTTCGGCTAATGGCATCCCAATGGATGACCGACATGAATGATTGATTAGCTTCGGCTAATGGCATCCCAAATGGATGACCGACATGAATGATTGATTAGCTTCGGCTAATGGCATCCCAAATGGATTACCGGCATGAATGATTGATTAGTTTCGGCTAATGGCATCCCAATGGATTATCGGCATGAATGATTGACTATCTTTGGCTAATGGCATCCGAATGGATGACCGGAACAAATGATTGACTATCTTTGGCGAATGACATTTGAAAAGGATGACCGGGGTGAATGAACGAATAACCTCAGTAAATATGCCTTAAGAGGATAGACGGGTTATTAATTATGGTTGTGTTGAGAACGATGTTTAAGATATTGTAGACCTAGGTTGATTGGATCGAGATTGATTTCAAGGGTTTTGTTATTGTTTGGAACTGTTACTGTTTGAGCTGTTATTGTTTGACCTGTTATTATTAGTGCTTGAGACATGTTATTGTCTCGGGACATGTTATTGTTAAATTGATGCATGTATATGCATTACAAGCTATTTGTACCAAGTACATGAAGAAACTATAAATGTTAATGCCTCTTGTAACTGCCAGACCGTTTAGTTACCATTATAATTATCATTAAGTAATTATATTTTCTTAAATGTTTTGTATTGCTGTAGGGACGTTATATCCACGAGATGTCTAAGGAACCCGATACACAAGAACCTACTTTTGCAAGGAACCATGTAGATGCATTCTAAATCACAATGTAATTGGTGTGAATCAATGTACTGAACACATAACTTTTATTAGAACCTTTTGTGTAGATTCGTAATGACTATTAGTAGTATAGGAATGCAACCTCATGTTCATGTACGTATATTTTTAATATGAATTTCGAATTATACCACCATAATACTACATGTTTATGTACTTTTAAGGAAATTTGATTGTATGGATGGTATTTTGATGATGTGAGGTAATCAAGTTCGCTGATTTCCGGTACCATATGTGTTAAATATATATATATATATATATTTAAAAAAAAAAAAATCGGGTCGTTACAGTTGGTATCAGAGCACCTGGTCTTGATCCTGGGGTTCAATGATAATGGCATTGTTGTGATGATTTTTGAAAGGTATTATAGGATGGTTCGAACCAGACAACAAGTTATGACTGACTCAACCCTTACATGAGTAAGGGGGGTCGAGTTTACAATATGACTGTATGAAACGGATTCCGTGGTAGATATTACATTTTATATACCCGCGGTATTGGTTCATTCCGAGAGGAGAGAACCAACATGAGGTCAGGAAAATTCTACTTCTCGACAGGTAGATATGCCTCCAAGGGAGGCATATGAAGGCGAGCGATAAATCAATATATCTCCCTAGTAGCACCGATGGTTGCGCTAAACATATTTTTAGATTGTGCTTTTATGGAATATATGGTACAGGCTTGGCGGTAAGGATGACTACAGGTGCTTCCAGTGTAGCTTCTAGATTAGAGAGGGTCGTTATAATAGTACAATAGGCAAAAGATATATAGGAAATGAGTTGTGAAATATTCTCAAGAGAGGAGGATTCAGGATTTAACACCTTTTGCCTCCACCTATTTTCCCACGAAGCACCACAGAGTAGACATATTTTGTGATGGACTAAGACAATAACTAAGAATGATAATGATAGCGATGCAACTTCATTCTGTGCGGGATTTGGTAAGGCTGCTCAGGGTATGGAAAGTGTCAGAGGTGTGAGCAAAGAAACCCGATGGATTGTTCTACGATGCCAGGAAGATGCTACATCTGCAAAGGAGAGGGACATCGATGGAAGGAGTGCCCATATATGGGTGGAGGTTGTTATTATTGTGGGTACACGAGTCATCAGAAGAAGGATTGTCCTCGTAGGGCTAACAAGGGAAACCAAAGTCAGAGGATCGATGTTGGGAATCAGCAACAGACAGATTATGGTTGATCGACCTGCTAGACTTACCTCGTCAAGGATAAGTGTTACTCGAGGGAGGTCCAGGTTTCAGGAAGGAAGATTTCAAGGTCAGGTATATCATATGACTCAAGAGGATGTGGGAGTTATGCCGATGTTGTGGCGAATCTTGTAATATTCCACATTGGCGGGTGAGGGAGTGGTAGCTGGCCTTATTAAGAGTGTTGATTGCTAAATTTTCATACGCATTTTGGGGCGTCAAGCCCATAAGTGGGCTCACGTCATTAGGAACAAAATCATGAGGGCGGTAAGGCCCAAAACGGACAATATATTACAGGTTGAGCGGGGCTGTTACAAGTAAAATACAGTTAAATACAATGCAAGATTATACTTTAATTGATTCTAGAACTAGTCATCCATTATGTAGAATTATGGAATGATTGCATGTGGTGCCTCACAAGTTGCGAATGGGGTGACAATTAGTACCCCTTTAGAAGAAAGTATGAACACTGATGATATCTATAGAGGAGTGAAACTGTATATTGAAGGGTTGGGATTGAATGTAGATCTTATGTCATTAGAATTATATGACTTTGACTTGATTTTTGGGCATGGATTGGTTAAGCAAACATAAGGTACAAGTGGATCGTTTTACCAAAACAGTGACTCACCAGGGGGTAGGAAATAGGAATGTTGTATTTAAAGGAGAGAGAAAATTTCTTCCAAACTATATGATTTTAGTCTTAAGGGCTAGAAGGATAATGAGGAAGGGTTGTCCTGTTTGGTTAACTCATGTAATATAAAAAAAAAACAAGTATCCACTTCCACGAATAGATGAATTGTTTGATCAGTTAAAGGGTGCTAAGGTATTCTCTAAGATAGATTTAAGGTCGGGGTATCATCAATTGAGAATTAAAGAACAAGATATTTATAGGACAACATTCGGAACCCGTTATGGACATTACGAGTTCTTAATGATGCCTTTTGGGTTGACCAATGCACCAGCGATGTTCATAGATTTTATGAATCGAGTATTTCTGCCTTACTTGGATCAGTACATGGTGGAATTTATCGATGACATCTTGGTATATTCTAGTTCATATTCAGATCATGAACAACATTTGGGGGTCGTGTTACGGACTTTGAGGGAGAATAAATTGTATGCAAAGCCGGATAAGTGAGAGTTTTTGGCTCAAGGAAGTGGTATTTTTGGGCCATGTGATTTCTGCAGAAGGAATATTCGTGGATCTAAAGAAGATAGAGGTTGTGTTAAAATGGGAGGCCTACTAATGTGATAGAAATTGGATGTTTCTTGGGTCTTGCAAGATATTACCGGAGGTTTATGGAGGGATTCTCCACCGTAGCACCACCTTTGACCAGACTAACTCGTAAATAAGTCAAATTTGTTTGGACGGAGGAGTGTGAAGGGAGTTATCAAGAGCTAAAGAAAAGGCTCACTTCTGCTCCTGTGTTGGCCTTTCCATCAGGAACAAAAGGATATGCGGTATATAGCGACGTTTAAGAAAAAAAAAAAAAAACAGGTCTGGGATGTGTAATTGTGTACTTGCTTATGTATCCAGACAATTAAAGCCACATGAGGAGAATTATCCAGTTTATGACTTGGAACTTGCAACGGTAGTGGTTGCCCTAAAAATATGGAGACAATTTTTGTATGGGTCACAACTGCAAATCTTTTCGGATCATAAGAGTTTGGAAGATTTGATGTCGTAAGAAAGAGTTAAACATACGCCAAAGAAGGTGGGTGAAGTTAATAAAAGATTATGATTGTGTGATTAACTATCATCTTGATAAGGCCAACATTGTAGGAAACACTTTACATAGAAAGGGTAAAGTAATTATGAATAACATAGAAATTAAGAGACCAGGAAGTATAGTAGAAATGAGAAAAATTTGTTTGTGGCAAAGTCTCAATCTTGAAGGGTCATTGTTAGTCAGTTAAAAACAAAATCCAATTTGTACTTTGAGATAAAGTTTTGGAGGCTCAACAAGTAATGAGAAGGTAAGGAAGGTCAAAAGGAAATGTGACCAGGGTATAGAAAAGTCCTTTCAGGTGTTATTTGATGAACTAATAGCTATGGGAAAACGACTTTATTTGCCCAATAATGAGATCTTTAAAGATGAGGTATTGAGAGAGAAGCTCATGAATCCCGTTTTGCTACCATCCTGGAAGTACAACGAGGTTTAGGGATCTAAGGGAATATTATTGGTGACCAAATATGAAGAGAGAAATAGCAGAAATTGTGTCGAATTGTGGGATTTGTCAACAAGTGAAGATAGAACACCAGAAACCTACAGGGAAGTTGTAGTTGTTATCGGTTCCCAAAATGGAAATGGGAGGATATCTCTTTGGATTTTGTGATAGGATTACCCAAGGGAAAGAAAGGTAATGATGCCATATGGGTTATTATGGATCAACTAACAAAGTCTTTTGTTTTGCCTATGAGAACGACAGACTCAATGGATAAACTTGCAAAATGGTACATAAATGAAGTGGTCAAACTCCATGGGGTACCAGTATCGATTGTCTCTGACCGGGATCCAAGGTTCACATCGAGACTATGGCCTAGTTCAAAATGGGTTTTAGGAACAAAGTTAAATCTAAACACGACATTCATCCACAGACGGATGGGCAGTCGGAGAGAACCATTCAAACTCTTGAGGATCTTTTAAGGTCTTGTGTACTGGAAATTAGTGGAAATTGGGAAGATCACTTCCCATTGGTAGAATTTGCTTATAATAGTAATTATCAAACTACTATTGGTATGGCTCCATTTGAAGCATTGTATGGCGGAAGTGTCGTGCCTCAATTTATTGGGATGAAATAGGGCAAAAGAAGTTGTGAGGACCCGAAAGGGTACAACAGGCAAGTGACGAGTACAGGTGATTAGAAAGAGGACTTAACCATGGAAGTTAAGCCCATCAAGATTTTAGATTGAGATGTAATGATACTAAGAAACAAGAGAGTTACATTGGTGAGAGTATTATGGAGAAACTCACAAATAGAGGAAGAAACGTGGAAAAAAGAGTCTGAGATAAAGAATAAGTATTTACTTTTATTACTGAAATAGGTACTTAATTTAATTTCGAGGACGAAATTTCTAATAGGAGGAGAATGTAAACCCAGGAAATAAATTAAGTGTTAAATTAAAGAGAAATCAAATAAGTTGAGGGAGGGTGAAATTGAAATAAATGTAAAGTTTATGACTTATAATATAAGAAGAGAACATGTGGTGTAAAATGTAAATTTAAAAGGAAATGGGGGACTCATTTGTGCACTTAAGGGGAAGTGAACATGTGGTGTAAAATGTAAATTTAAAAGAAAATAGGGGGCTCATTTGTGCACTTAAGGGGGGAGGAGATGAGTTAGAGAGAGTTTGGAGAGAAAAAGATAAGAAGGGGTGGAACTCCGAGACCCATATCTCCTCCGGCCACCGTTGGATCGGTCTGGAATTTGAGTATGTTATGCACCTAACCATTGTCTAAATTCGGACCGGAGGGATTGTCATTATCAGAAGCCGTTTGAGAAATCCAGGCATCTGAAGATATCTGGAAAAATCCCCTCAAACTCGTCAGATTCTCCAGCTAGTTCCTCCTCCGTCCACCGTTGGATTTCTCTGAACTTTTGGTATGTTGTGCGCCTTACTTGTTACTAAAGTTTCACCGGAGGGATTAGCCTGTTATTGCTCTGGTGGAGACGTGTAAGCTTTTGAACATTATAACTAAATCTATTTCTTTGGCCAGTCAGAGATTCCAGCTAGTTTGCCTTTATTGCACCGTTGGATCAATCTGAATTTTGGTTATGTAGTGCATATGAGGGTTATTCATGTTCTGAACGGTGGAGATGAGAATGATACACTTCAGCAAGGAGATATTGATGTTTAACAGTAGCTCTCGATGATAAGGTCGAGTCTCGAGTGTACCTCCGATCTTGGTAGATCCAACCGTTGAACGACCCTGACATTTGAATATGTTTTATATAATGGGTTTGTCTACATATTAACCGGTGGTATTTGAGAATTGTTGATCGAATTGTGATTTATTGCTATTACAATGTTTCGTTTGAATCAGTGCTGTTCGGATTTTATTGAATGATTATGTGCTGAAATTTATGGGTTCAATGTGTGATTTTGTTGGGATTTTGTTGATGGATTATATGCTGAAATTTATGCTTATAATGTGTGGTTTGTTAGGATTTTATTGAATGATTATGTGTTGAAATTTATGGGTTCAATGTGTGTTTTCGGATGGAATTTTGTGGAGGGATTATATGTTGAAATTTATGATTTCAATGGGTGATTTTGTTGGGATTTTGTTGATGGATTATATGCTGAAATTTATGGTTATAATGTGTGGTTTGTTAGGATTTTATTGAATGATTATGTGCTGAAATTTATGGGTTCAGTGTGTGTTTTCGGATGGAATTTTGCGGAGGGATTATGTGTTGAATTTTATGGTTTCAATGTGTGATTTTGTTGGAATAAGTATGGTGACGAATGTGAAATTGAAAATAGAAATATATTGATTTTTGTGGACAATGATGTCGCAGGCGGTGTAGTCGGGATTGAAGCATCGTCCAGACAAGAACAACCCAGAAGTAGAGCAGGTAGGTGAATTACACCTCTCTTTTATACCACACGTAAGAAGTATTTTAAGTTAAATATTATTCAAATGTGATAGAGTTTATATTAGATTGTTGAATGCTTAAATGTGAATGAATGATTGATTAGCTTCGGCTAATGGCATCCCAATGGATGACCGGCATGAATGATTGATTAGCTTCGGCTAATGGCATCCCAAATGGATGACCGGCATGAATGATTGATTAGCTTCGGCTAATGGCATCCCAAATGGATGACCGCCATGAATGATTGATTAGCTTCGGCTAATGGCATCCCAAATGGATGACCGGCATGAATGATTGATTAGCTTCGGCTAATGGCATCCCAATGGATGACCGGCATGAATGATTGATTAGCTTCGGCTAATGGCATCCCAAATGGATGACCGACATGAATGATTGATTAGCTTCGGCTAATGGCATCCCAAATGGATTACCGGCATGAATGATTGATTAGTTTCGGCTAATGGCATCCCAATGGATTAACGGCATGAATGATTGATTAGCTTCGGCTAATGGCATCCCAAATGGATGACCGACATGAATGATTGATTAGCTTCGGCTAATGGCATCCCAAATGGATTACCGGCATGAATGATTGATTAGTTTCGGCTAATGGCATCCCAATGGATTACCGGCATGAATGATTGATTAGTTTCGGCTAATGGCATCCCAATGGATTACCGGCATGAATGATTGATTAGTTTCGGCTAATGGCATCCCAATGGATTATCGGCATGAATGATTGACTATCTTTGGCTAATGGCATCCGAATGGATGACCGGAATGAATGATTGACTATCTTTGGTTAATTATATTTTCTTAAATGTTTTGTATTGCTGTAGGGACGTTATATCCACGAGATGTCTAAGGAACCCGATACACAAGAACCTACTTTTGCAAGGAACCATGTAGATGCATTCTAAATCACAATGTAATTGGTGTGAATCAATGTACTGAACACATAACTTTTATTAGAACCTTTTGTGTAGATTCGTAATGACTATTAGTAGTATAGGAATGCAACCTCATGTTCATGTACGTATATTTTTAATATGAATTTCGAATTATACCACCATAATACTACATTTTATGTACTTTTAAGGAAATTCGATTGTATGGATGGTATTTTGATGATGTGAGGTAATCAAGTTCGCTGATTTCCGGTACCATATGTGTTAAATATATATATATATATATATATTTTAAAAAAAAAAATCGGGTCGTTACAACAATACAGCTGTTGTTGCCTTTGCAGCCCAAGGAAGGGGAAGAGGTC
>JAVHLS010000068.1:0-2500 GCA_032356905.1 Salix exigua
GGTGATTTGTCACGGTTCTCAAGGTCTCGGAGAGTAAGGGTGGGGGTAATCCTAATCAGGGCTCGATGGAGGAATTCGGTAATTGCCTTTTGGATTGTGGGTTGTTGGATGCAGGATATGAGGGGAATGATTTCACTTGGACCAATGGTAAAGTCATGCGTAGGCTGGATAGGATTGTTATTAATCCGGAGTGGAGTGACTTGTTCTCTCTTTCCCGGGTTAAGCATCTCAATAGAGTGGGGTCTGACCATTGTCCTTTACTGTTCCAATGCTCTCAAGCCGTGCAAAGTTCTCCTAGCTCCTTTCGGTTTCTTCATATGTGGACTCATCATCATGATTTTTTAACCGTTGTAAAAAACAATTGGGATCATCCTAGTGGGAGCACGGGCTGTTTGAATTTTTGGCTTAAACAACAGAGATTAAAAAGTTGCCTCAAGTGGTGGAATAAGTATAAGTTTGGCAATATATTCGATAAAATTAAAATTGCTGAAGATGATGTTACTAAGAAAGAAATTATATTCCAGAATGACCCAAGTTCGAATAATAGAGAGGCTCTTCATAAAGAGATGGCGATTTTGAATAAAACTCTGTTCCTGGAAGAGAATTTTTGGCATCAAAAATCTGGTTGTAAATGGCTCCTAGAGGGTGATAGGAACACCCGATACTACCAGCTTTTACTAAAAAAGAAGAGGGTTAAAAATTTCATTTGGTCCATTCAAAATGATGATGGCTCTATTATAAATGATGCTGTGGAGATCAAGAGGTCTGCTGTGGAATACTACTCATCTCTTCTTTCTAAAGATAACAATGTTAATGTTGATGATTACGCTCACTGATTGGAGTTTCATCCAGGAAACTATTTACGAAGAGGATAATACTTTTCTCTCCAAGCTCCCGGATAGAAATGAAGTTCGCACGGTAGTGTTTGAGTGTGATGCTAATAGCGCTGCTGGCCCCGATGGTTTTTCGGGGCTCTTCTATCAGCATTGTTGGGATATTGTTGGGGAGGACTTAGTGGAGGCTGTGATTGATTTTTTTAAAGGGGGTGCTATCCCTAGAGGTGCATCCTCAACTACTATTATTCTGATTCCAAAAGTCCCGCACCCTAAAAGTTGGAGTGATTTTAGACCCATTAGTCTTTGCACTATGTTCAACAAAATTATTACTAAAATATTGACTAATAGGCTTTCTAGTATCTTGCCTAAAATAATTCTCCCATTCCAAAGTGGCTTTATTCCAGGCAGGCGCATAGAGGACAATATTTTATTGGCTCAGGAGATGGTGCATTCAATTGACGAGAAAGCTAGGGGCTCTAATGTGATCCTTAAGCTGGATATGATGAAAGCTTATGATAGACTTGACTGGGCTTTTATTATTAAAATTATGCGTAAATTTGGCTTCTGCTCTAAAGTGACTGATATGATTGAAAATTGTATCTCCAACTGCTGGTTTTCAGTTCTTCTAAATGGTGAGACTACAGGATATTTCCATGGGTCTAGGGGCCTTCGTCAAGGAGATCCTATTTCCCCTACTTTATTTATTATCGCCGCTGAATATCTATCGCGTGGTCTTTATAATATGTATCAGAGGTACCCCTCTATGCATTATCTTGCTAGGTGTCCTGTGCTCGTTCCGCACCTTGCTTTTGCTGATGACATTATCATTTTTTCTAATGGTACTAAGTCATCTCTTCAGCGTATCACTAACTTCCTAGCTGAGTATGAGCAATGTTCGGGCCAAAAGGTTAATCCATCCAAGAGTGGTTTTATCCTATCTGCCAAAGCTTCCTTATCCAGGGCCAATGTGATAGGTGGGGCATTGGGCTTTCCCCGTATCCGGTTGCCTACTAAGTATCTGGGGATGCCGCTCTACAAGGGGCCCAAGAAAAGTTTTTTATGGGATGACCTTATTACTAAGATTGCTGCTAGGATGGAGGGGTGGGAAGCTAAGGTCTTATCTCCGGGTGGTCGTATTACTATTCTTAAGAGTATTCTCACCTCGATGCCACTTTACCTTTTACATGTTATTGTTCCCCCCAAATCGGTTATTTGTAGGATCGAAAGGCTCTTCAACAAATTCTTATGGAGTTCCAAGGGGCAAAGGAGAATTCACTGGGAATGTTGGGAGGATTTATGTTATCCTGTAGAGGAAGGGGGTCTTGGAATGCGTAGGCTGAAGGACCTCGTCCATGCTATGAGTTTGAAGCTCTGGTGGAGATTCCGGACTGTCAATAACCTTTGGTCAAATTTCATGAAAAGTAAATATGGCTACAACAGTGCTTCCTTCTCAGGAGGTGTGAGCGTCCATGACTCTCCAATTTGGAAAAGGCTTTCTAAGGCCGGTCGTGCTTGCGAAGATCTGATACGTTGGAAGGTTGGTTGTGGAAAGATTAGTTTTTGGCATGACATTTGGGTAGATGACTCTGCTTTATCAAGGTATAATCCTCCAATTGGAGAATCTCATCTCCCTGTATCTGCTTATTGGAGGGATAATACGTGGT